>LPNX010061859.1:60440-82474 GCA_001517045.1 Pseudotsuga menziesii
ATGGAAAAAATTTCAATAAGAATTTCTGAGACTAACATGGGTGAAAAAAGACATTCAAATTCTTTTAGGATGATGCAAATACACACAGATAGGACATCGCAGTTTTATTGAATTATTTTGATGATAAACTCTACAGTTTTTCTTCTAAGACCTTTTGCTTTCGTGTTGAATTCCCTAAATCACTAATGTGCTTTTAAGAGTGGATAGACAAGAAGGGCACGGTACATCTAATCAAGAAGAAATTGTATTTACTTACATGATGCAAATTGCTCTACAACCCATACCGGTGTAATTTTATTGTATTTCCACCTTCATCTGTAGTAAAACCCACATGCAAAGGCTGCATTTTTTCATTCATCAGTATCAATGAATAAGTTTCCAATACAGGCAGTGACCTTTTGAAGTCAAAACAAAAAACAAAACTCCCTTGTACATTTTAATTTATCCTTTCTGAATTTTCATGCAGCGAGCACATGTATTTGAATTTTTCATATGGGAAATTAATAAATAAACAATAGAGAACCTTATGGATATCTCTCATGAAATGAGAGAGAAATAGTAAGGCTTCTATTAAATTATCTGCAAGTTATACAACTATGCATTAGTATCCATTGGTAAAATAAGACAACATTTAAATATAATTTACAATGAAAGAAGCAAAATGAGGAACACAACACAGATAGACAACTCATTCTAACAGGATGACTATCCAAAAAATCATACAATTTTCACCAGTGGCTCTACTGCCATAATTTCCAAGCTGGGAAGTGTAATTTTTTATGGCATCATCAACACACATGCCTTCCTCTCCTTCAACATTATGGCAGTCCCCTGTTTGCAAACAAACATAAAATAAAAATGCTCTGATAAGGATGCTACTCAAATATTTATATGCTGCATACCCTTCAGCATCAGTGTCTCCTGAAGATACAAATAATTCTCTTGAGCAATTCAAGTTATACCCATCTTATGATGGAAAACTCTACACACCGTGACAAATAGAAGACAAAATTTATGAGCAAGCAAAATGAGACTATTTGACAAAAGCAGAGACAAAATACCAAATTAAAATAGCTAATCATGAGAATGAAGTGTGTTTTGGAAAATAAAACTTACTAGAATACGTATAGGTACACTTGTTATCTGGTGTGTCAATGAAATGTAATGGACTTGACCAGCAATATCTGAACCTCTCTTGATCAACCCATGAACAAAGAGAAGAAATATTTCCAAGCAAACACCTATTCAACTCCTAACTCAGCACTGTGTCATCTCCCTAATAATTTTTCCCCTTGTTTGGGTGGGAATAGATAAGAAGGAGAGCGTCCCAAAAGACATAACTCCAAATAAACTTAGCGAAGTGTTTCTACAACGTATTGAATTGTCTGACTTCGGTAACTACAGATATCACTACTTTAGCTCATCAAGAAAAGGCTCAAGGTGTATACTTCTAAACATAAGGCAAGGTCTAGCTTAGTTGTCCTTCTCTCTCTCATTACAGATAAGGAATGTAAACTATCCATTATATGTTAAAATACAAAAAATAAATACTCCATTTCTCATGCTGTGTACATTTGGTTTAACCAGAGAATTGTTTGGGAAGATGGTCAAATCGTATGTCCCTCTCTGATTTAGAGGTTGAAAGAAAGGCTATCCATTGGTTAAATCCTACTTCTGTTTTCTTTCATAAACTTGGTTGATTTACAAAATGTTTTGGATTAGAGTTGTAATGCAGCTACATGTATGCATGATTTTTAAATTCTGTGATATTTATTTTATACGTACTCTTTTGATAGTGCCAAACTCCTATTTTGTAAAACCTCATGGGTTCCTGGTTATGAAACATCAGCAAGAGCAATAAGTTGTATTGGTGGCTAGCTAAACTCTTGTTCTCGGCCAGCAAAATATAACCACACATAATCAGTATGGTGTCTGCGGTATCACTCCATGTTCCTAGGTCTCTCTCTAGCGATATAACTCCATTCTCACAAGGTGGCACTCCATACTCATACCATGGGTCTTTCGCTATGGGGAACAGAATTAACTCTGTTGCGAGGCGTTTGATCCCAACCTATAGTTCTACTTGACCCTAATGGTACTCCTAATAAAATCTCACACCATTTTTTGGAATGGATGGACCCAATATGCCGTGCGGGAAACTCTGGTGACCCGTGGAAGTAAACTGGGCAAATTTGACAAATGGGACTATGATTGGATATGTCTATGCCCATGCTTCTGCTGAGGATAGATTTGCTACCCGAGAACAAACAAAATAATAGGAATAGGCAGCAAGCACAAAGGCTGAAGATCCAATAGAAGATCCCACAGAAGCAGAAAATTACCAGGGAATTACAGCGATAGTAGGGGAGTAGCTAGTCTGACCATTAATGTTTTTCCTCCTGTAGGAACCCAAATTGGTGCAGACTGGTGGGCAGAGGTTCTGAGACACGGCTCCTGGGTTCTCTAGGGAATTATGGCTACCCTACCTACCCTTTACCTTCAGACTATTTCCATGCATTGCTTTGAGTCACACGAATTACAAGGCCATTTTAACTCGATCTGATTTTGATCTGCTTCCATCCCACGAGAGAGAGTTCATTGACAATAGATCATAGTTAGACATTGGGTGCTCTCCATAGACAGTCTCTTTACTATAGTTTCATCCAAAATGTCAGAAGAAACAAGCTTACATGAGTTTGAGAGCTTTGCAGGTCATATGGAAGAATGGAAGGTACCAACATATAGAGAAGACCAAGTTGCATAGGATGGATGGAGCGGATTTGAAAGAATCTAATATTTTCAAGATTTTAAAGTTTTCCCAGGATGGGGAGGTAGGAAATCCATGTATTTATGATGGTTGATCGACACACAAAAAGGTTGAAACGAATCAGGGGAGAAATTATTTGTAAATCTAGAGCTGTATTATTGTAATTTACCTCATTCCTGGTTTCCTACCATTGATGTTATCAATTTATTTTTGATCAAAGGGGACAATAAATGGCAGGTTATGGCATACTAGAAAGATGATAAATGGGTATGGTTTTGTGATTTCAAAACAAAAATATTTAAGAAAAAATTTCGTCAAACGCTAGGTATCTTTGAATCTCATGCCCGGGCAATAATAATGATCAAAGCTACAATTAGGACTCTCGAGGGCCGACGAGATTCCCAAGGGTAGGTAGCCTAGATAATCACTATTGTCCCTGGCAATCCAGAGCTGTATTATTGTAATTTACCTCATTCCTAGTTTCCTGCCATTGATGTTATCAATTTATTTTTGATCGAAGGGGACAATAAATGGCAGGTTATGGCATACTATAAAGATGATAAATGGGTATGGTTTTGCGATTTCAAAACAAAAATATTTGAGAAAATTTTTGTCAAACGCTGGGTATCTTTGAGGGTCAGGGAAAATAGTGATTATCTAGGCTACCTACCCTTGGGAATCTCGTCGGTCGGTTATCATTTAAATATCTGAGGCAATTTTAATGGCTAATTACGTTGGGATTTTTGTGTTGGGTTTTTTTGTAATTGCACCTAATAATCCCAATCCATAAACAAATATTAGGTTTTCAAAAAAAGACACAAAACCTAGGTCCTAGAAATCAAAATTTGAAAACCCCAATTCATGAAATCACCTCTTGCAGGGAGTGTCAAGGCCTGGCATGTAGCGAAGATCAAAACACAAAACCTACATATGTGGACAATCTATGCAAGATTCTATCCATCTCGACGCACTTCCGTAGCTTTTTTCCTGTGATGATTTTGCAAAATTTTATTGCATAAATAATTTCTGTTAAAGCTCCATTTCAGATTAGAACCAGATAAATGTTTACCAAGACAGAGGAAGATGAAGGAGAATCAAATTACAAAAGAGAAAAAATGAAAACCCTCAAAATCTCACTTATCATCACCAAATGTCATTAAGTCAATAAATTTTCACAACAATGGACATCATGAAACATAAAATCATTACTAAAGAAACAAATTGGATCTGGGAAGACTCGCCATCATAGTTTCCATCGAAGACTCGGTTAGAATCATTGTAATTACCCATGGAAGTAGCAGTGACGTGCTGCATGAATTTCGAGACCTTCTTAGAAAAAATCATTTTCCCTACACGAGAAGGATCGACCAATCCCACCAGCATGACCCCCTCATTCTTCAGCGTCACGAGATGGAATTCCCTGATAAAAAAGACAAAAACCCTTCTTGAATGATAGTCTTGGGAATCTGAGCTATTTCATATCTATCACAGTAATAAGATATATTGTAATGTGCTAGAGATTTGAAAAGAAAAACCCTTATGTAAAATCGAAATATAATCAGACCCGCATGCAAATAATTGATCCAGCGATCGTCCAGATTGTCTCACAACTACCTTGAACAAATACACAGACTGCCGCTTCTTGAAAATCCCCAAAAATCCCCAAATCCAGGTATAGGGATTTTAGTTTGAGTATAGGAAGGAAATATTTTGAATGCCTTGAACAAATAAACAGCCTACAGCTTCTTGAAAATCCCCAAAAATCTCCAAATCCAGGTATATGGATTTTAGTTTGAGTATAGGCAAGAAAAATTGGAGAGAGGCTTTGCATTTGTTTTTTTTTAAATTGATAAATATAAAATTAATATATATATATATATATATATGAAAATAACATATAAAAAATAAGCAATGGTGATACAAGTTGTGATAATTTTGCTATATATTAATTGTTTGCAAATGACCATACTATAATATTATTATGTTGTGGGAGGCTTTTTGATATGAATGGACATAATATTCTCCATAATATTAATAATTTTACAGGACTGGGTCTTGAACAGCTTGCTCCAATTGTAAGCAGAAAGAAAGTCAAAGTCCATGGACAACGTAGACGTGGATTAGATGGTGAGTTCATACATTCAAAAATTAATGTTAATTATTAAATTGATTAATGGTTTAGTGTGAATGTGAATGTGAATGAGAATGAGAATGAATGGTAAAATCTATTCCCCCCCCCAAAAAAAAAATTGTTTGTTTCATTTATTTTCTAGAATGGACTATCATTCAACAGTGTGCAGCAATTGTAAGTAGCTGGAAGAAACTCAGTGGAAGACGTAGGCTTGGATCATTTGGTGAGTTCATCAATTGAATTCCTATTAGTCTCTCTCTAATATGTAAGTCCGTAGTAATTAGAAGTCTGCACTGTGTTGTTTTGGCATTTCAATATTGTGTAACAGGTTGTGGTATTGATATAATAATGAGTTCTGTTTTTTCATATGAAAGGTCAAGATACTTTTGATATGGAGGCTGGCCAATTATTATAAGCAAATTCTACTTGAACCAACACAAAATTCCATTATCCTTTCTTTTCTCATACAAAATATCTCAATATATTTAAAAGGTGTTTGTTCACCACTATATTTTCTCTTTCTTTCTATTTGAGCCCACCTATTTACCAATTATTATACCCAAATTCTACTTGAAGAAACACAAAATTCCATTATCCTCTCTTCTCTCTTACAAAAGATCTCAATATATTTATAAGGTGTTTGTTGACCACTACATCTCTCCAACCTGTGTGGATGATACCCAACAAAGAATTACAATCTTGTCTCAAGCTTCGTCCTCAAAAAAAGGCCCAATTTGCAATTCACATATTTATTACAAGTTCATACATGATTAGGATTTTCTAAAAGTTTTGAATGGATTTTTCTCGATCTAGTAAATTGTTTCACAACCTGTAGCTAGAGTTGGAGACCCTAGACAGACTTATGTCTCCAGGATTTGAATTGTATTTAGTAGGAAAGAAATCAGCTTTATCATATTTGAATAACGACTAGCAAAGGTATTGTGATCGATTCAGGGCTAGGGGGTTCCATGATTCCATGAGAATGGACATGCAAATAAAGAAAGCAGAAAATAAATGGCTTAAAATTCCATTAACTAAAACTTCAAAGCATTTAGAAATTGACCATAAGCTCCAAGCCAAGTTTCCTTTCCAATATAAAAAATTACACCACTTACTCAGTGGCTCTCATTGACTTATTTTCCTTCCGAGACCTCTGTCTCTTTCTACACTCTCAATGCCATGCAATCAAGCTTTCAAAATATGTTATTTTTCTTGGTGACCTTTCACTTGCAATTGGACAAAGACTATTTCAGCTCACCTATTTACCAATTATTATAAGCAAATTCTACTTGAACCAACACAAAATCCCATTATCCTCTCTTCTCTCTTACAAAATATCTCAATATATTTATAAGGATTTTGTTCACCGCTACCGTTTCTACTCGGTATGTGGATGATACACAACAAAGAATTATAATCTGGTCTCAAGCTTCGTCCTTCGAAAAAAGGCCCAATTTGTCTAAAGAAAAAAATTAACATGTTTGTTGTATCCCTAGTTTCTTACAAGGAATGAAATGTGGCATTGTTGAAAATATATCAACAACTATTACCTCATTGAGTTCTAGCCTGGTTCTAGCAATTCCACTAAGTCCAAGTTGATTTTTCCATGGTGCTTTCAATACTAATAGTGGTGTATACAATCCAATATTCTACCATTTTCCCTTTGCAACCTAGCAAATTCTATAACTCTTTTCTCACTTCTTCATTCCATGGAAATACTCGACCAATACTAGAACTCTTACACTAATGCAGACATCTTTTCCATCCCAAAACATCCACTCAAGCCACCGTTGTGCAACTCTCAAATGAGGTTTTCTCTCACTAGCCTTCTTCAAATGCATTAGTTGTTCATTCTAAGCAAGAATCCTTCTTTGATACGTTAATCCAAGAAGGGATAGGCTCTACAATATCGTCTCCTTATCCTAGGTTCCTCTTAACCTGTGTATTTTTCCCAACCCTTGGAATGGGGCAACCTAGCTAGTATCATGGAGGATTTGATGAAGTTTGAAGCACCTCTTCTTGAAACAAGAGGGATCATCCCACGTTTAGAGACATTGTTATTAAAGTTGTATCTCCTAGTTTGGGAGAAGATTTTTAACCTTTCTCTACTTTTCTAGACAACAGAATCCCATGATAATATGGAGTGTTTGTGAAAATTTATTTCAATATCCTCATAAACCATTTTAAGCCTTAAAAATACCTATCCAAGGATTTGTGTTAAGGTGAATCTGAGTGTTGGTCTTCCAAACAAAATTCTTTGGAATGTGTAAGGTAATATTTGGTCTCAAAAGTTGGACTATGAGCAAGTGGCTTGCAAGTGTAGACCTTGTGTTGGGACTAGTCACTTGGCTATTTCTTTTCACAAGTGGAATTTTAAGGATTCCCACTCAAAGGATTTGATTAAAAAAGCGTAAAAAGGATCAATAGAGAACGGGTGGATAGAAATGGAGAGACATCATCATGCCATTGAGAGTGAGAAGTTACAAGAGAACCCCGGCTAAAAATATTGAGAATGTTAAGCTAAATCATGACACTAATCATTCCCAATAGGTCAAGGTGGTTTAACCTCAAGTGACACTACCCAAATAGGGCCTTGGATATTTGTAGGATAGTAATATCCAACATCCATTGTGAAGCACTTCAAGGGAGTTCAACTAGATACCCTTCTCTCTTTCTCAAAGGGACTAGGTGGGGAATCAGAGTGAAGTTAGAAATAAAAAAGAAAATAAACGAAAAAACCCTTGCATTAATGCTTCAATTTTGGAACAAAATCCTAATTGGAAATTAATGACTTTAAATCAACATTCAAGGACATCTTTTACAAAGAGGGAAAACATTGAACAAAGCCAAGAAGATTTTCTCTCAACAGATGGTTTATGGGAAATTATAAGAAATGATATCATGCAAGAAATACTTTGGTTGGGCCAAGTATCATCTTGTGTATTTTTGGGGTGTTAATTTTGTACTCTATATCCAAGATTCATGTTAGTTTACCTATTGCTTATAAAGTGTTTGACTCATGTTGCAAGTGATTATGTTTGAACTCTGAATCTCTAATACAACTTACAATTAGAAACATAAGAAGTTGCAAATATAAAATAAATCCACTCATGAACAATAATTCAAAAAAAGAAGAAAGGATGGATTATGACCTGGTATAGCACATCGAATATAGTCTAAGAACTTGAATCTAGGAGTATGTTCACCCTGAATTTATGCACATCATTTCCTCCATCATGTGTTTCATCGTTTGGAGAATCCTTGGTAATATTTTCCAAATTCCCATGATTGTAAAATGTTGTTAGGGGTTTCAAACCTGTACCCATGCCATATGAACCATATGGCTCCAATCGTCCACCATTGTAGGCATAAATTCACCACAAAAATACCATTGCCCACATTAAAACTACTTATGTCATACCCTGCATTTTTTCCAATAGGGGTTTCATAATAATACAAATCTCTGTCACCGCTAGTACCTATGCCCTCTCTATTGCAATCTAACAATTTTTGAGTGAGCTCATTTCTTACTACGTTCCTCCATGGAGAAAAAGTTCAGTAGTAAGACAACACAAGAGCCATACAAAGAATCATGTTTAAAGCCTCTTCCCATGCCTACACAATTAAGAAACAATACCATGCAAGAATATTTGCCAAGGTTTCTATATCATTCCCATGCTTTCACACGTGGGGAGAAAACTCACCATTAATTTGTAGGATGTATGCCATGTGAAACATCGATGCAAGGAGTCTCATTGAGAGCCCTTTCACATGCACTTGCATTTAAATATCATTCCTTGTTGGTGTACCACATCAATATTGATAAGGAAGCATTGGATGACATATATGCTGATAATAATGTAAATGAAGAAGACTTCTAATTTTACAGGATTTCTAATCCATATTACTTGAATAATTATGATCTTATGTCCAAAGCTTTGAGATTGTTTTTTTATCACATGGATTTAGTAATTTTGAATTAGTTTCTTGAGTTAGAACTTTTTAAAAAGTTGCTTCTTAACGACTCTACACTTAAATGTACATGGAAATCACTGTTCAAAATAGTATGATTTTATCATGGGCTTAGCAAATGTTATTTTTGTTTCAATTTATTTTAACCACATGTGTTCCCCTTTTTTTATCATGCATTGAATAATGAAATGTCAATGATTGTTTAGTTAATATTATTCACACTATTGAATAATTCTATGAATTTTACTATAGTAATTTTCCATCTTGCACTAATGAACAATGTTGACGAGGTATACAACTTAATTTATCATTAACATTTTTCCAATTAATGTGGTTATCTATATACAATAGCTAATATTTTGTCATAAATTTACTACAACCAACCTATCATTGAAATGTTGTCGAGGACAAGTGCCATTAAGGTCACTCAAAATGCCATTAAGATCACTCAAATGCTATTAAGGTCACTCAAATGTTGTCGAGGACAAGTAAATGTCAATGTCAAGTACACCATACATTGCATCATCAACATCGTTGACATCATGATCATCAACATCAACATCAATAAGTGCATCATCAACAACATCATGGTCATCATTGTCCTCATCAACAAATACATCATCATTGATAGGGTCACTCATATGCCATTATGGTTCATCATCAGTCATCACCATTTTGATCCATGTCATGTTGTTACAATCACTCAAATGCGATTAAGGTCACTAAAATTTTGTCGACAACAACTAAATGTCATTACAACCATTTAGGTTATATTAATATGTCTCTCACATGTCATTATGAACATTTAAGTTCCATTAGGATCAGTCTATATTGAGAAGTATTATGACATGCATCATCATTGTGGGCATCAATGTTGTCATCATCATCATAATCAATTCCATATGGTACATCAACATCATCTTGATCATTATCCTCATTATCATCCTCATCTTTAGCATTAAGTACATCATTAACAAAATCATCGCCATCATTGTCATTATGGTCACTCATATGCCATTAGTGTTCTTAATCACTCATCGCCATTAGGATTCATGTCATGTAATTGTTAAGGTCATTTATATGTCGTTACAGTCATTTTGATGTTAATAAGGTCATTTAGATGTCGTTACAGAATTTTTGGTTCCATTAGAATCAATTAGGATCCAAAAGTGCTACCACATGCATAATCATCATTGACATCCACATTGTCATCATCATCATACAATAAATCAACATCATTGTCGTCGTTGTATTCATCATCAATATAATTGCAATAATATTAAGCAAGGAACCCTACTACCTCATAGGAATGGATGATATAGTCTTATACTTATCAAGTCATATCCATACACTCCATCATAATTATCATAATGCACCATCGTCATGTTGTTAGGGCCAATCAAATGCTATTAGGGTCTATAAAATGTGTTGGGGACACTCAAATGCCATTAGAGCATTTTAGGTGACATTAACGTAATTAATCACCCCTCATAAGGATTAATCAATATCCAAAAGTGCCATGATTATGATCATTTAGGTGCCACTATGATAAATCAAGATCCAAAAGTACTATCACATAAATCATCATCATTGACATCGACACTGACATTGATCACTGACGTTTACATTGATAAATCTGACGTTAGCCAGACGTTTTCCAAACACAATTCCTAGCTCTAAACCTAGGGAAATTCCTAGTGCTATTCCAGACGTTTTTTTGGAGGCTATTTTGGGTGTTATATGGGATGCTTTTTTGGACGCTAATTGGGACGTTAATTGAGATGCTAATTATCATCCAAAATAGCGCCAACTTTTAAATTGGGACACTAATTGGGATGTTAATTGGGATGCTACGTGGGATGACAATTTGGATGCTAATTGGGATGCTACATGGGACGACAATTTGGATGCTAATTGGGACGCTAATGATTCATCCAAAATAGCACCAACTTTTAACTTGGGACGCTAATTGGGATACTAAATGGGATGCTAATTAGGATGCTACATGGGACATTGCTTGGGACACTATTTGGGACGCTAATTGGGACACTAATTAGCATCCCAAATAGCACCAAATTTTAAAAAGGGACGCAAATAACACCATTAAAAGCGCCATCCCGTGGAAAAGCATCCACTTTGTCCAAAAAATGATGAAAAATACACTAAATTTGATAGTGGATGCTAAAAAGGAAGCTAAAAGAGATGCTAATCATAGGGTTTTGTTGTAGTGTAGTCTCGCAGAACTCGTTGTCTGTTTGAAGCCCGCCATTGCAGCTGTGAATAAGACTATCCTGCCGATGCTTTAGTGGTTTTTCCTGTCGGTGAGGGTTTTTTCCCGCCTGTTCTGTGTGTGTTTTTACCCTATCTTATGGGAGGTGGAGGTCTCAAATTCTTTTATCATTTTAAGGTTTTCACAATGAGAGCGCAGTACAGGGCCTCACTTTGATGATCAGTTTTATTGTTAGTATAGTTTATGTTTGTTGAAAAGATGCAATCCGAATTAATGATGAATTTTTGTTTTAACTGCAGATGGACTTGGAAGATTCTTCAGACCTCAGTTTGATGATTACTGCTACAAAGAAGACATAGTGTAAGGATGAAGCAGAAGGGAATTGATTGAAGAAAGGAAAAGTAAGAAGCAGAGGTGTTGCTAAAAAAGAAGAGGGCGAAGATCTGAGAACAACATGATTTTAAAAGGACCAATGGATTACTAAGCAGAATTGATAGCAGCAGAGGCCCAGGCTTGGAAATGGCTCATCAGTTACCAAGCTCGTCCCCTTTTACAAAGTGCTTGTAAATCTTAATCTAAAATTCAACGTATTGTATGAATCATGAGCACTCACAGAGGAAAAAATTGTGAGATTAAATGGTTGGGGGAGCCCAAAGGTCACTCGAGGGGGAAACCCAAAGGTTTTGTTGTTTGTATAAATATAGGAGAATTAGAGGGAATAAGGGACTTTTTCCCAGACAGATTTGTGAGAATCTGATGTAAGAAGAACTATTTCCTTTTGCATAAAGAAATTACAAGTTTCCTGCTGGAGAAATCTTTGTGGAACTTTTCAAATGATGTGCCACGGATTTGCTAAATGTGAACTATTTCATTTTTAGATTTGTGTCCATGAACTATGAGATCATTCTAACTCTTTGAACCTATGTTCTTGTATGAATGCTCTCTAGTTTATTCTATGGAATTTCCAATATGAGTAATGAATGATGTTCATAAACAGTTAGCTATCTGGTTGTTCATATATCTTTAAATGTGCATGTGTTTTGAAAGAAGTACCAGCTATCTGTGATTTTTCTTAATGCATGCGCAAAACACATTACTCATTAATGAATGATAATCTTGCTCCCTAGGGATAGGTTATATTAATTAGTTTTCATTTCTTGTTGTGTGTGATTTAGATGCGAGAGAGTTAATATGAGAGGTAAGAACCTGTGCATCACATTGTGATGCTCCTTATATTCTCTATCAATTTTAATTCTTAGATAGGAACTTCTATCTCATACTTAAATACAAAAAAAAACTAAAACATACACGGTGGACCGGGCCGTAACCGGTAAAACCTTTTATTTTTGGTTACATTGACCTATGGTAGTCGGACTATAAACTGGATGAATTCCCCATACCAAACAGTAATGGGCTAATTGGGAACATTTACTGGGGAGAATCCCTTGCTGTTGTTGCCTATAATTTTCCAGGCCTCAACAGTTTTTGGCACTAGAAGGAGGGCCGCCAGTGCATGGCTGGCCGAGGAAACCCATTTCCTCGAAATTATTCAACTGGTAACAGTTTTGAGAGCAGTTTGTTTCCCAATCCAATTCCTAAAGAGAAGGATAAAGAGCATCTGTATTCTGTTGATAACGAACTAGTTAATGACCTGAGAAGACATACTAGGGAATATGTGAAGAAGATTGGAGGATTACCGATTATTCCTGTCTTACCCAAAAGAGAATATCAGAAGAAAGACCACCCTATATTGGAAGACGCAGTATTGGTTAGAGATTTTGAAGAACTAGTAGAGACAAACTTACAAGAAGTTGTTCAACCTTTGAATCAGTTGGGCCCAGATACACCTTACGGTTCACCTGTTCATACCCCTATTCATTCACCACCTCATTCTCCACTCAGACTCATGGCAGGCGTAAATGCAAATCAGCCACCCAACCCACCAAATCCACCACCTGCTTGGAAGGCTAGGTCACCTTTAAACCTGGCACCTCCTTTGCATGAATTACCTCAGGATTTTGAGAAAATGTTGCCCAAGTTTGACCCAAGTGAAAAGATCTTAGTAGATGATCATTTGCAAAGCTTCTACTTGGCTATAGAAGGACTAAGGGCTGGAGAACATGAACATGTAGTCTGCATATTATTTCCACATACCCTAAAAGGAGCAACAACCTCATGGTATTTTGCTCTGCCTACAAACTCAATCCCAGAATGGGACACATTTGAAAGGATATTCAAAAATAAATATGCAACCCAGAAAACTCATGCAGCTCTAATGAAAGGATTGTGCGCTTTGAAGAAAGAAAGAAAAGAAAAAGTGCATAGTTTCACCCAGAGGTTTGCTGCTTATCTTAAGAATTTTTCTGCAACTGATAAACTGTTTGATAAATTTCTGATCGAGTACTATACTTCAGCTTTAGGGCCTGACTTGGCCATGTTTTCCAAGGCGAAAGTCAAACCTATACTATCAGAAACTTATGAAGAAGCTGAAAGAGAGAGCATAGAAGATTATCCTGAGAAGCCAGGAGAAAAACCTTTTGGTAAGAAAGCCTTATTATTTACTAAGCCTAAGGAGGAGTAGTCACATGGTTTTAAAGGAATGTTGAAAATGATGCAGAAACTATCCAACAGAATTATAGATTTGGAAAAGGAGAAATAAGCTCAGAAATCCTATAAGCCTTACTTCAAGAGAAGAGAAGAAAACAATAAATCTAAACCTCCTCCACATAGTCTGGCATCAATGAACTTAACAGAGGTAGGTATGGATAACTTTTGCACCTTTCATCAACAGCCCATTCTGAAAAAAATTGCCCTCAATGGATAAATTCAATGACATTAGTAATGAATCAGCTATTGGACTCTAAACTAACAGAAGCTGGTGATGAGGAAGAAAAGGGTAATAAATCCACGAAAAAACAAGAGGATGATGCTATGGTTTTATGGGACTATGTCTCACTTTTTGATACAGAAGATGAAGGTACTCTGAAACATGAAGAGATATCAGAAACAAATGTGACAACAAGAAGCCAAGGTTTGTTAAATAAAGACAGATCACTAATCCCGAAAATCAAGAGACTTTGAAGAGAATGTAAAGAAAATTCAGAAGAACAACATAGCTAATAAAATACCTGAATTCACCATTACGAGTCAGGATCCAAATAAAATCAACATGCCTCTCAAGCCCATTGAGGAGAAGACCAATGATGTAAAAATGAATCTCAAAGAACATAATATGGAGTATGACATTGTGGAATATATTAAAAGGGATAAGGCAAATATCTCATTGTCTGAAATGTGTAATATGCCTCAGCAGAAAGAAAGATTGTTAAAAGCACTTGAAATACCTAAAGAAAAGCTTCCCACTGACAATCAACCCCAAGAAGAATAAATTGGTGAAGCAAGTGTGGGAGGTAATCCTAAATGCAAAACCCCACCATTTCTCCTGACTTTTGAAATTTTCAACCATAACGTGCACAACTGTTTAGTAGACTCAGGGGCATCAGTCAATGTTATACCACTTTTAGTCTGCAAAAAGATAAATGGACAGCCTAAACCATCTACCTAGTAGGTTATTCAGTTAGACATAACAAATGTGAAGGTAATTGGGGAAATGGAGGATGTTTTGATTTGACTATCTTCAAATGAAAAGATATGCCAGTTCATAGATATTGTAGTAGCAGACATACCTGAAGCTTATGGACTTGTTTTGAGTCAGGATTGGTCAGCAAAGCTAAATGGATATTTTGCTTCAAATTGGTCACATATGTGGTTGCCTTATAAGGGAAGCCCCAATCAAATTAAAGTATTAAGAGAGCCCCACATGAAGCACAATGTTACTCAGCTGGAGGGTAAGAATGAACCACTAAATTCTGTATTGGGGAATTACTTCATTGAACTAGAACCGGGAAACTACCAAGCAGAAGAAGCCAGCGGTACACTAGACACACAGCCCGATCTCCTTCGGTTTTCATGGGATGATGAATTGTGACTGTAAAATAGTAGAATTAGTTTCAGATGTAGTTTTTTATTCAAGTACAATAGAAGTAGATAGTTTTTGGACACTTTTCTTTGATGGATCTAAAACTTTGGAAGGATCAGGAGTTGGCTGTGTCCTAATTGATCTAAAGAAAATAAACATTTTCTTTCATTTATATTAGAGTTTGAATGTACCAATAACACAGCCGAATATGAAGCATTAGTTCAGGGACTAAGAAAAGGAATTGAATTAAAAGCAGAAAATCTGAAAGTGTATGGGGATTCTGAAATAATTGTAAAACAAATTAAAAAACAGATACATTGCATCTCACCTCATTTAAAAGCTTATCAAAATGAAGTGTGGGATTTGCTGACAAAATTTTATGCATTTAATATTGTATCTATTCCTAGACTTAAGAATGCAGCAGCTGACTTGTTAGCTACCTCAGCTGCAAGGCTTGTGCCTACAAATAACAAGTGTTCTATTGAATTACTTTTAAGGCCTTCGATTCCAGACATGATTACTAATCTACGATTTTTTGATGATGATCAACAAATCTTAGAATGTTTGATGAATGATGAAACTTTCAAAGGGGCAATTATCGATGATGAAGAACACCAAGCTGAGTTAAAATTCGACAACTTCATTCCTAAAGGGGTTAGGACCTTAGAGCGGATGTTTGATTTAGACAGCAAATTCAGAAGACCAGCAAATGTTAAGACTCATAGCTCGTCTTTGCAATTTGAGCTAATAAATTTGGGAACTGAAGTTAAACCCAAATATGTAAATTTCGGAAAGTGTTGCTCCCCAGGTGAAAGAAATAAGTTCAGCAGCTTGTTTAAACAGTACAAAGATGTATTTTACCTGGACATATGAAGAGCTGAAAACATATGACACCAAGATTATACAGCATGTCATCCCTATTAGATCTAGAGTCAAGCCTTATCAGCAACCTTTGAGGAAGATGCATCCAAAATTGGAGCCTTTAATTTAGAATGAAGTGAAAAATTTATTGGATGCAAAAATTATTCAAAGTTAGACACTCGAAATTGGTTTCAAATTTGGTACCAGTAAGGAAGAAATCTGGAGAAATCAGGCTATGTGTGGATTTCAAAAACTTAAATCGTGTTTCAAACAAAGACAACTATCTAGTCCCACCCATGGAACAGTTATTACAGATGGTTTTTGGTTCTGAGTTATTTTCATTAATAGATGGATTCTCTGGCTACAATCAAGTGTTAGTAGCTGAAGAAGATATACTTAAAAATACATTCAGAACAAAATGGGGAACTTTTGCTTACAAAAGGATTCCCTTTGGACTCATCAATGCTGGAGCTACTTTCCAGAGGGCTATGGATAAAGCTTTCTGCGGTCTAATTGGCCATAGTGTTGTATTATATCTTGACGATGTAACGATATTTTCAAAGAAGAGAGAAGAACATGCATTCCATTTCAAACAAATTTTCAAGCGTTGTCGAAAATACGGCATCTCACTGAATCCAAGGAAATGTGTGTTTGCTATTATAGAAAAAAAGCTACTGGGTCATGTGGTTTCTAAAAAGGGGATATCCATAGACCCAAAATGGATCAAAGATATCGAACAGATCCCCTTACCCCATAACAAAAAAGGTATGCAATAATTTATGGGGACAATAAATTTCGTGTGAAGGCGTGTGTCGGATTTCGCTCAAATTGTTAAACCTTTGCAGCAAATGGTGAAACAAAGTGTACACTTCAAGTGGACTGATGTAGAGAAAAATGCATTCAGTAAAATGCAGACATCTATTGCTCATGCACCATCTCTCAAAAGTCCAAATTTTGAGAAGGATTTTATTTTGTACACTTTCACATCTGACGATTCATTGGCAGTGGTGCTTACCCAAAAGGAAGATGGGGGAGATGAGTACCCCATATCATTTATGAGCACTGGTCTGCAGGGGGGCGAATTGAATAACCCAACTATGGATAAACAAGCTTATGCAGTCTTCAAAGCGGTAAAACAATTCAGGCCATACATTCTTAAGAACCGGATGAAGGTAATAGTTCCACACCCAGCTGTGAGGTCTCTTTTCATACAAAAAGAATTAGGTGAAAGAAGAGGCAACTGGGTGACATATTTACAAGAATATGACCTCGAATTCAAACCAGCATCCATAGTTAAAGGGAAAGGACTCTACAAACTGATGGCTGAAGGTAATAACAATGAAGAAAACAATTGGGAAAATGAAGCAGAGTTACATATGATGGATGTATGTCCTCTTTTCACCGCTCCAAATTCCTGGTACCGAGACTTTGTTCATTACCTTTAGGAAGGATTGTTTCCAGAACATTGGAATTCCAAATAGCGAAGAGAGTTGCGCCTTAAATCAGTTGCATATTAGATCATTGATGGAATTTTATTCAGGAAGAATTATGATGGACTCCTTCTCAGATGCTTAGAGAAAGAAGATGCCCGAAAGGTCATAACAGATTTACATGACGGGCCTGCTGGAGGTCATTTTTCCAGAGATACGACAACCCACAAAATTCTCAGAGCCAGATACTATTGGCCCACGCTGTTCAAGGATGCACATGCCCATGTCAGAAAGTGTGATATCTGCCAAAGGTGTGGTGGAAGACAAGACAAAGCAGCAGGACCTTTGAAGCCTATGATGATAACAGAGCCATTTGAGCAATGGGGAATTGATATCATTGGAGAAATAAAACCAAATTATTCCTTGCAACACAAATATATCTTGATGGCAACTGACTACTTCACTAGATGGGTCAAGGCCATTCTGTTACGTAAGGTCAATGAAGATGTGGTCATAAATTTCTTGCAAGATCATATTATGACCAGGTTTGGGGTTCCAATTTCCCTAGTTTTCGATAATGCTACTTATTTTTCTTCTATTAGATTAACTGCATTTTCTCATGAAAAAGGAATTAAGTTGCATTATTCTGCCAACTACTACCCACAAGGGAATGGTTTGGCAGAATCTACAAACAAGAATCTAATTAGGATCTTAAAAAAGACTATGATAGAAAACCAGAGAAGTTGGTATTTGGCAATACCGAATGCTCTTTGGGTTGATAGGGTCACACCCAAGAATTCCTTAAGTGTGTCGTCATATACCCTTGTTTATGGAAAATAGGCTATACTTCCTCCTAACATTATGCTACCATCGTCCATAATATCCCAAGAGTCTAGAGGCACAGATAACGAAATCCTGCACATTAGAATCTACAATATTTTGAAGGCGGAAGAGTCTAGGTCCAAGGCCAAAGAATGTTTTAAGCGACAATAGGAAGTAGTGAAATGGTGGTTTGATAAACACAAAGCTGGAAAAAAGGAATTTGAAGTATGATGAAAAGGGGAAACACACAAAATTTCAACAATTATGGGTAGGCCCTTTTCAGATTGCAGCAAAACTTGGCCCCTCAACCTATAAATTGCAAGATTTATAGGGGTGGGAAGAGAACTTACCGGTAAATGGTTTAGTTCTCAAACCTTATTTTTCATGATTTTTTTTTTGTAGATAAATAAATTGATTTTGTTGTATGTTTGATTTATTTTATTTTTTTCTTGTTTTTAGTTTAGATTTTGATTGATTTCAATAAAAGAGGAAAACTTTTGGTTGCATGGAGGGCATCAAAATTTTGGATTAACTAAAGTCCTTGAGTGTAAGACTGTGTACTATTGTTTTATCTGAATGAATTTCTTCTAGTTTAATAGTTTTCTAGAATGGATATGAACACATTGAATTCCTACTTAATCCTTGTGAAATAACTCAAGATTAAAAGGTCTGGAATACTATTTTGAGGCTCCATCCATATCACATTTAAAAATGTCCTAGGGGGTGATAGCAAAAGACCCATGGAAAGGAAGTAGGGTAAACAATATATTATATATAAATGATCCCATTTCCAGGAATTGAAAGCCAAAAAGGAAAATAAGAGTCAAAAGCTCCTAAGAAAGCAATATGTATTAAAACAAAGTACTGAACTATATGAGTACAAAATTGCCAAAAATTATTCTCCGTCCGTGAGCTGGAAATTAAATATATCTCTCACACAAAAGGACACTATAGATAGAGGAGCCTGAATAAGAATTTAGAAAGAAAGGCATGCAAGAGGACTCAAAAGAAAGGACAAAATTCCAAAAGCACAAAAAAGTGCAAAATGGCATGGGAATGAGGAACAAATGAATATTTCTGTTTACCATATGTTACAATCCTGTGGTGTCCAAGCTGGAAGCCACCCGAAGACAGAGGTAAAAAAATGAAATTCATATTCCTGGCCTCAAAAGAGTTATCCTGACTTTGAAATCTTGGTTTCCATTCTTCTAAATTGGACTATCATCAATGATAAAAGTACATACATCTACCATTTTGGGAAATCCAGAAATCTAGAAGAATTCAACATATTGGTACTTATTGTCACAACAGTTTTTACTTGAAAATAAAATTGTCCAGATATTTGTGTTCACCAGGTAGTCGCCAATTGTTGCAGCTGCAACTCTCTCCCAAATTTTTAAAATTTTGGACCCTCCTTTTAAGTTCATTTTTCCTAGGATTGTTTGGATTGCTGAAATCTGTTTTTTTGTTTTCCCTCTGCTACGAATTTGGATTGTTTTAATTTGAAGTGAGGACAACTATTTTCATGCTTTTCAGAAAACTGTGTTTGTTTTCCAATGCTTTGGACTGTGAAGTTTAAGGTTGATTTGAAAATGATGATGTCCTTTGATTTGAATGATTTCTTTCATTGCTATCGAAAGTCTATTTCTGTTTGAATTGAAACTTTAGCTCTCTTTGCAACCGTTGTGTCGAAGATGAAACAAACTATTTCTATCGCTACACCGCTGAAGTCTTTTGAAAGTTAACATTTTTTATTTGGTTTTTTGGAGGTCAGTTGAACAGTAAATCGGGGTCGTAGTTCTCTACGTAGTCGCCATTGAGGAATCTAAATAATGAACATCCCGATGGTAAGTATTGTATTTTGCTGATGCCTTGATTTTATTGACTAACTTTTACTTTGCAATGCTTTATTTTCGTTATTAGAGCGGTGTTGACGAGTGATCGTAGTATTAGTCTTTTGTGTTTCCGACATGGCAGCAACATTGAGCCTTTGGTCATCGATACATAGCCTTCAAAGCTTCTGATTGTCATTATTTCTTGTTATTGCGGAATCAGTTGTCTGTCCATCTTCCGTCGTTGCGGCCGCGTAATGCACTAACCATCTGACTTATAGAGTTGCCGACCACCGATGTTTTATGTTGAATACGGAACCCTTAGCCTATGCAGTTTTCGTCGTTGCAGCATTTTAGTGAACTAACCACCTGACGTTTATGTCATTCGATTCACCGACGTGGAGTTTTTTTTCACCCGATGCTATAGTATTTATTCTTTTCGACGCCGATAGACTTAATAGTCTCGCGGAACTCGTTGTCTATCTAAAGCCCACCGTTGTGGCTGTGAATAAGACTATCCTGCCGATGCTTTAGCGGTTTTTCCCGTCGGTGAGGGTTTTTTCCTGCCTGTTCTGTGTGTGTTTTTACCCTATCTTATAGGCGGCGGAGGTTTCAAATTCTTTTATCATTTTAAGGTTTTCGCAATGAGAGCGCAGTACAGGGCCTCACTTTGATGATCAGTTTTATTGTTAGTATAGTTTATGTTTGTTTAAAAGATGCAGTCCGAATTAATGATGAATTTTTGTTTTAACTGTAGACGGACTTGGAAGATTCTTCAGACCTCAGTTTGATGATTACTTCTACAAAGAAGACATAGTGTAAGGACGAAGCAGAAGGGAATTGATTGAAGAAAGGAAAAGTAAGAAGCAGAGGTGTTGCTAAAAAGAAGAGGGTGAATATCTAAGAACAACATGATTTTAAAAGGACCAATGGATTACTAAGCAGAATTGATAGCAGTAGAGGCCCAGACTTGGAAATGGCTCATCAGTTACCAAGCTCGTCCCCTTTTACAAAGTGCTTGTAAATCTTAATCTAAAATGCAACATATTGTATGAATCATGAGCACTCACAAAGGACAAAATTGTGAGATTAAACGGTTGGGGGAGCCCAAAGGTCACTCGAGGGGGAAACCCAAAGGTTTTGCTGTTTGTATAAATATAGGAGAATTAGAGGGAATAAGGGACTTTTTCCTAGATAGATTTGTGAGAATCTGATGTAAGAAGAACTATTTCCTTTTGCATAAATAAATTACAAGTTTTTATTTGGAGAAAGCTTTGTGGAACTTTTCAAATGCTATGCCATGGATTTGCTGAATGTGAACTATTTCATTTTCAGTTTTGTGTCCATGAACTGTGAGTTCGTTCTAACTCTTTGAACCTATGTTCTTGTATGAAAGCTCTCTAGTTTATTCTACGGAATTTCCACTATGAGTAATGAATGTTGTTCATAAACAATTAGCTATCTGGTTGTCCATATATCTTTAAATTTTCATGTGTTTTGAAAGAAGTATAAGCTATCTGTGATTTTTCTTAATGCATGCGCAAAACACATTATTCATTAATGAATGATAATCTTCCTCCCTAGGGATAGGTTAGATTAGTTAGTTTTCGTTTCTTGTTGTGTGTGATTTAGATGCAAGAGAGTTAAGACGAGAGGTAAGAACCTCATTAGAGGAAATTTGGGGTCTAAAATGGGCCTTATAAGAAAACGTGCCAAAATAAGTTTTTGTGAGTTGGAATTCAAGAAACAATAGAATTTCAATAAAATAAGTCAACCATAATGGTTGAATTGACATATTTGTCATTAAAAAAAACTACTTTTTTTGTTCGTATTTTCGACATATCTCATTGTGTTTTTACTCAAATTTTGATTGGGAGAGCTCATTGGATGCGGAATTTGATTCCAAATCCAACGAGTACCCACACTACATACTTTTGACGGACCCCGCTACCCCAAAAACAAGAAATACCTGAAAAAACGTGATGATGACATCATCATCACATTTTTTCA
>LPNX010061859.1:82549-104812 GCA_001517045.1 Pseudotsuga menziesii
TGTATGCATCACATTGTGATTATCCTCGTATTCTCTATCAATTTGCATTCTTAGATAGGCACTTGCATCTCATACTTAAATACAAAAAAAACTAAAACATACACGGTGGACCGGGCCGTAACCAGTAAAACCTTTTATTTTTGGTTACTTTGACCTACGATAGCCGGACCGTAAACTGGATGGATTCCCCATACCAAACAGTAACATGCTAATTGGGAACGTTTACTCCGGAGAATCCCTTGCTATTGTTTCCTGCGATTTTCCAGGCCTCAACAGAACTGAACACTCCTTTCAATGAAGGCTTTGTTTGTGCTCAAGTTGATTAGCTTGTACCATTTTGAATCTTCAGAATACCCAACAAATAGGCACTCTTAGCTTTGGGGATGCAAAGCCTTTCTCTTTTCAGTTGGAATTCTAGCCCAAGCCTTTGAGCCAAAAATCCTAAAATGGGTCACATCTGGCTTGTGCCCACTCCAAGCTTCGAAAGGAGTCATACCATCAAACTGTTTATGAGGCACCCTATTATGGATATAAGATGCATAGTTTATAGCCTCATCCCAAAACTTTGGTGGCAAAGTCGTAGCCTCCATCATACAGGTTGCCATCTCCTTCAGTGATCTGTTCTTTCTCTCAACAACACCATTTTGTTGTGGTGTGTAAGGGATCGAATGTTGTATCTGAATACCTGCATCTTTACAATATTGAATGAAATCGGACTTGACATAGTCACCACCATTGTCATATCTGAGGATCTTGAGTCTCCTCCTAGACTGGTTTTCAACCAAGGCCTTAAAGACTTTGAAGAGGTCAAAAACTTCAGACTTGTGCTTTAGGAAGTAAACCCAACAATACCTGGAAAAGTCATCCATGAAGGTCAATGCATATTTGGCTTGACTCATTGACATATGAGGAAATGGACCGGCAACATCACTATGGATCAACTCAATAGGTGCAGAGGTTCTCTCATGACTAGCTCTCTCAAATTTATGCTCTGGGTGTTTTCCTAGGATACAACCTTGACAAAATCCCTTGGAAAAATTAATCTTTGGTAACCCTATGACCATATCATTTTCACTCAGATCAGAAATATACTTATAATTAAGATGGCCAAATGTTTCATGCCAAAGATTGCTTGCCTCATTAGCATGAATCAAAAGAGCAGAGGGGTTTGAGTAGGGTAGAAAATGTGAAAACATGTATACCTTCAAAGTGTGATCTACAACACTTTTTGTAATGAATTTACCATTCGAGATATCTATGATCTCAACATCATCAAGGGAGAAGATGAACTTCTTTGGAGAACCTGTGTGAGTCATCTGATACACTGACAAGAGGTTATAGGCAAGACCTGGAACATACAATACATTACTAAACTTACCATGGTCAAGATCAATCCTTCCTTTCCCCAAAATGTCAGTGAGAGAGTCATCTCCCAACACTATTGGTGGTCCTTTCGACATGTCAAGAGAGGAGAATGCCTCCTTGGTCGAAACCATATGTCTAGAAGCTCCAGGTTCTATGATGAAGCTAGGTGTGCTTGATGTGCCAACAACCAAAGCATGTACTCTCTCTTTGTCCTCTGAATTTGATCCTCCTTCCCTCTTGTTTGAGCAATCAGGAAGATAGATGTTATTCTTCTCCAAGAGTTGGGTCAACATGTCAATTTGCTTCTTCATGTAGGAGCTTTCAGGATGATAGCCCTTACTGTAGTATGCATACTTGCTGATTTCTCCTTTGTTCTTCTTCTTCTGGAAGTTCTTCTTGGAGCCTTGGGGCTCCTCTTGAGACTTCTTCTTGTCTCTATTTTGATTAGGTGGCTTCTTATCTTTCTTCTTTCCTTTTTAATCCACCCTCAAATCTCCAGCAACCAAAGCTTGGTCTTTGGAAGGTTTGATGGTGCCCATCATCACCAATTTATCTTGTTCTTGTGTGAGGGATTCCATGAACTCTACAATATTAGGCATCTTACAAGCTTGAGCTATCAACTTTATGGCATGGAAGGTCGAAACAAACACTAAATAGTTAGGGCCAAGCTTCGAGAGTATGGCCAAAACTAGTTGCTCTTCCCTCTTTTCATTTCCACACTGTTTTAGCTGCAAAACAAGGGCTTTAAACTTGAAAAAGTAGAGTTGCGGGGATTTGAAGATGTTGGGACTTAAAGAGATCAATTCATTTTCGATTTGATGTCCTCTCATATCATTTATCTTACCAAAAATCTATACAAGCTTCTCCCACACTTCATTAGGTGATGTCAATCCATCAAGATGGAAGAGCAGGTCTCTCGATATGCTCAGACACAAAAGACCATGGGCCTCATCCCTCCTATTGTGCCATTTAATTTTCTCTGCAGCTGCATTGGGATTTGCCTTAGTTTCCATAGTCACCCTCTAGAGACCTTTCAATCTCAACAATATCTCCATCTCTGATTTCCATTCAAATAAATTAAATGGAGTCAATATGATCTTCTGAGATTGATCCATAGCTCAGAAACTGTGCCCTTCAGTCAACAGAATATGCTCCCAGTCAAGATGTCGAACCTACAATAGCAATATGGAAGGAGATAAATCAATCTACAAAGGCTTTGATACCATGTGGAAATTGAACCCAAGTGATAGAACAATTGCACTCACAAAATTGCTAATCAAACATGCAAAATTACAAACAAAGGAGATTGAAATTGGAGCATAACACTAATCTGTATTGAATAAGTGTACAATGGCCAACTTTGTGAAGTCATAGGCTGCTGAAATATATAATTACATGAGAGATTCAACTGCATAAGGATGCTATTTGAAATAGTCAAAAAGTAGGCTTACTAAATCTAGTCAAATCCCCCATAAGTGCATAAAGCAGTTTCCAAATCCACTTAGAGGCTCACGAATTGGCAAAGACAAGTAGGAAAGATAATAAGGGATGGAAATACAACTCATACATGCTTTTATTAGGAGAAAATAATGGAGGATGATGAGGGAAAAAAACAAGTCAACTTCACCTAGTCTTAGTTTCCCTTTTGCCTTAAATCTCAATAAAGCAGGCAACTTAGCAGAAAAAGCAGATATGCGCTTTGGAGGATCTGGAATAAAGCAGACATGCTAAATATGGCTTCCAGGAGGTTTCCCAAGCACTCCATGACTCAATTTTAGCAAAGTTTGACTTCTATGACATGTGGAAGACAATTTGCATAGAGTGGAACATAGGAAACTAGGAAAATAAGACAAAAATGAATTAATTAATGTCTAAGGTAGATAACTATGGGTTGATTATTCTAACAATCTTCTTCTTGAAAGACTTTTTGTTCGGGCTAATGATATGGTTGGATGCACCATACAAATCTCTAGAGATCCACACTCTCAAAATATTTTTATCATCATCCTATGAGTTGTGGCAGGCATTTCCCTAAGGCCAGTTAGGCATATTTTACCAATAATTCCATACTTCGACAATTTTGGATCTTCTCCTAGGCTTGGTCTAATTTCCCTAAACCACAGTTGTGGAAGGTCCATAAATTCTTCTTCAGGGTCTCTTTGGACAAACTGAGACCATGGTCGAGTAGAAAAAACAACATCCTACAATATCCCCATGTGTTGTGGGCATTTTCTTCAACAAACCATTTGTGGCAGGCATCCTCTTAAGGCTACTTGGACCAATTTTCCCATACTTAGCCAATTTCCTGATTTTTAATAATTTTTCGTATTTCCCCATAATGTTGTCATAATGAAACAATGATTTCATATTCATTCCACATCATCATTGTCACGTCCCCACCCCTCTACTCAATGAAGAGGATGTGACCATGATGCTACCAACCTAGGCAAACTAAGCTCGATGAACATATATAAAAATTGCATTGAAATGAAATACATATGCAGATGTCTAATTCATTTAACAACGAAAGCAAATACATGTAATTCACATTCAAGCATTCAACATGTTCATAGTAATTTATCAAGTAAATATAGTTGGGAGATTAAACACAAGAGAATACTTGTCTTGAGAAAAAGTTGTCCCGCAACCAGCTACGTCGCTACAACTTTCCACCCAACCATAGGCCAATGTACTCATTAATCTCTCAGCAACACTACCACCCCTAATCTAGGCATGATTCCCAAAAGGAATAAGGGAAAACTAGCAGGCTCACACGTATCCAAGGATACACAACACTCAGCCAAGCCAACACAGTTGGGTTTATCAGGTTATACAGGAATTGGAAAGGGTGACTGCTAAGCTAGTGAGGTCAACCAAAGAGCTATGGACTCATGCACCAAATCTAGCCTGACTTCTAAAACATCTACACACCCAACACAAGTAAGCATCCCATTGTATGCTATACAGTCCCTTAGCCCATGCCTTCCCTTCTAGTGATATTCAGGGTGTGCAAAGAAGAAAGACATCCCTCTAGCTCTGCCTATGAATTTCCTCCTTCCACTAGGTTTATCAAGCTATCTTAGACCCCATTTCCACTCCAAAAATAGTTCAAATCACAACAGCAAAGGCACACACAGAAAGATACCCAATACTAGGTTGAGGAAAAACAATTGGGCAACAAAACAAAATGCCAAGGAGGGTGAGAAAAACCCTTATCGAAAAATTCAATTTCCCAGGGACGTTTTTTCCCTAACATGGCCAAAACGGACTCAACAACACCCAAAAAATCGTGGCCTCTTCTCCAACTCACTGACTTCACCAAAGACGAATCCATGCTTGAAGAAATTGCAGAGAACGGCTGCCCTTGTGAGGGGAAACACACAAAAACAAAAAATGGGAGTAATCTCCACCACATGAGTGCATCCAACAATTTTTTCCCTGCGTGTGAGCACATAAGGAATTTATCCTACATGAGTAGTGAGCTGCGACTCCCTCTATGGCTACCTCTCGCCAACTCCCCTACGTGAATGTGGAAAAATATGGGTTTTCTTCCCACATGAGGGACTGAAATGCGATCCCCCCCCCTTATTTGGGCATGCGTGAGGTCAAGGACTGGCAGCTTTTCCAGAAATGGCGGTTGTCCATGCATATGTTTCCCTAAGGAAAATAACTGCCCAACTAACCCATGGGAAATAAATTGGTTGGTGAAAAAGACAAGGAAAGTAGTTTCCCACTCTCTTGGGTTCTTTTGCTGACATTTGGATTTTCCCCATTGGCACCAAAGCTTGAATATTCACCCACACCTTATCCTTAGGAATCATTCCCCCATCTCATTATTGTTGCATTGACATAGTTGGTTGTGGGTATTTTAATTAAATTGCATATGTACATGGTGTCCATAATTATAATGTTCCTAGCCAACACAAAATACCATTGACATTGATTTTAATCACTGAAACATAAAACAATAAATCAATGGTGGGGCTTTTTCCTTTAGCTCCACACCACGATTAATTACAATATATACATCATATACATTTAATGCAATCAGGATCAAAACCGAGGTGTTACAATCACCGATTCCATGCCATGCCATGCCATGCCATGCCATGCCATGCCATGCAGGCATCATCCCTAGTGTGGGCATCAACCTTAATGCGGCATCACTTAGCCCCTTTACAACACTTAGCCATTTTTTCTTTGTCTTTAGTATGCAAAATAAGATTTTTATTCTATTTTGGCAGGTTTATATTTTCCTTATCTGATCACCATAAGAAAAACCAAGAGCATGGCTAAATAGCCATTTAAATAATGCACAGGACCATATCATATGATGAATTTTATAATCAAAGGAACATGCCCTTGAGAGCATTTCCAAATGGTCTCTCAAGATCTTTGTCTAACACTTGACCAGTTCTCTTCAAACCCTAGGCCACCAAGGTGATTTCATTTTTCCTTCAAACTTGGAAATTGAGATACCCAATGGGTAGAGGTCAACAAGGTAAATCCATCAAGACAACTTTCATCTTTTGGAGCTTCATTCTCTCTCCTTGGCGGGCATTTTTATGGAGCAGCGCAAATATGGTTGAGAGGCACTTTTGGCAGATTTATATCTTCTTCCTGAAAGACTTTTGGTTAGGCTAATGATATGGTTAGATGAACCATACAAAACTCTATAGATCCCCACTCTCACAATATTTTTATCATCATTCTATGAGCTGTGGCGGGTATTTCCCTAAGGCAATTTAAGCAAATTTTACCAATAATTCCATACTTAGACAATTTTTGATCTTCTCCCAGGCTTGGTCTAATTTCCCTAAACCATAGTTTTGGCAAGTCCATAATTCTTGTTCAGGGTCTCCTTGGACAAACTGAGACCATGGTTGAGTAGAAAAAACAACATCCTATAATATCCCCATGTGCTGCGAGCATTTTCTTCAACAAACCATTTGTAGCGGGCATCCTCTTAAGGCTACTTGGACCAATTTTCCCATACTCGGCCAATTTCCTGATTTTCACTAATTTGTCGTATTTCTCTAGAATGATGTCATAATGCAACAATGGTTTCATCTTCATGCCACATCATCATCTATTACATTCCATGCCATGCGGGAATCATCCTTAGTGCGGGCATCAACCTTAATGCAGACATCACTTAGCCCCTTTATAACACTTAGCCATTTTTTCTTTGTTTGTAGTATGCAAAATAATATTTTTCTTCTATTTTGGCAAGTTGATATTTTCGTTATCTAATCACCATAAGAAAAACCAAGAGCATGGATAAATAGCCATTTCAACAAGGCATGGATAAATAGCCATGTCAACAATGCACAAGACCATATCATATGATGATTTTTATCATCAAAGGAACACCCCCTTGCAGGCATTTCCAAACGGTCTCTCAAACTCTTTGTCTAACACTTAACCAGTTCTCTTCAAACACTAGGTCACTAAGGTGATTTCATTTTTCCTTCAAACTTGGCAAGTGAGATACCCAATGGGTAGAGGCTAACAAGGTGGATCTATCAAGACCACTTTCATCTTCTGGAGCTTCATTCTCTCTCCTTGGCGGGCATTTTTCTGGAGTAGTACAAATATGGCTGAGAGGCACTTTTGGCAGATTGATATATTCTTCCTGAAATAATTTTTAGTCAGGCTAATGATATAGTTGGATGCACCATACAACACTCTAGATATCCACACTCTCAGAATATTTTTATCATCAACCTATGAGCTATGGCAAGCATTTCCGTAAGGCTAGTTAGACATATTTTACCAATAATCCCATACTTGGACAATTTTTTATCTTCTTCTAGGCTTGGTCTAATTTCCCTAAACCACAGTTTTGGCAGGTCCATAAATTCTTCTTCTGGGTTTCTTCTTGATGTTATTAATTTGTCTATTGAACTCATATTGGATGAATTTTGAATGTGACTGTAATCAACCTATAATTTTCCACTAGAGTTTTAGCATTACAAGTGATGCAATTTATGGAATGAAAGCCAAGGAATATAACTGAACGAGTGCATGAAAGGACACATTCCCTTACAGCTGATGAATTAGCTTGAGTTCATAAGTAGAAGATTATCATTCTTATTCAGTTTGATATTAATTTCTATTATTGTTTAGTTATACCCATCACTACTACATATGGCTCATTTTTCCCATGAAATTTTGCCACAAAAAAGTTAAAAACGTTGTTTTCGTGGCAAAATAGTTTAAATTTTTTGAAAACTTTTGAAAATGGCCCTGACTTTCGTCGCTATAGCGACGTTCTTGACCTTTCATCGCTATTGCGACAACAATTCATTGTTATTGTCACAATAGTTCAAGAACGTCGCTATAGTGACGAAAGGTCAAGAACATCACTATAGCGACGAAGTTCCAATGTTAAGGCTGAAGTATCAATGTTAAGGATGGTGCAAGGAGGAGTAGTTGACATAGTTACAATAGAGAATCCAACTGCTAAATAAGAACATGTCAACTAATTAATAGCATTTGACAAACTTATACATAGTGTTTGGTGCTTTGTTGGAGACTCCACCAATTATCAATATCATTTTGCTTGCACAATGTTCAAATTTTAACATAACATTTCAAATCCAATTCTTATTTTTAAGTAAATAAAACAAGACCTAATTAGAAATTTTTTTACAAACATTGATATTATTTTCACAAACAATCATACTATAAAAAAATATGAAATATATATGTCCACTATCGAAACAATTACAAACAATTTTTTTTTTACAAAAGGTTTACAAAGTCACAATAAAAAAATTCAACTCATAAATAAATTTATTAATATTTAACAAAATTATACATGGCGCTTTGTTTGAGACTCCAAATATTTTTGTGACATATCAATACCAATGTGCGTGTACATCATTAAAATTTTGGCATATTAGTAAAATCAAAATTATTATAATAAATTTATTTAATTATAAAAGTTTTTAATTATTAAAGTAGTTGTTGTACTTGTGATGACAATTTATGTTTTACTATGAGTAATATTTTCAAGGTAATAAATTTTAAGTATATTATTAATCATTAAAATAAAAATAAAAAAGATAAAATGTAATGTTGGTTAAAATATTGCATGGTAATAAAATCAAAATGGTTATAATAAATTTATTTAATTATGAAAGTTTTTAATATATGATATATTAATAATTATATTGTTGATAATATGGTGATTTGAGAAATATTATGAAACTAAAATATGAAAAAGATTTGTACATCTTGAAAGCACTTGAAATGCGAATGAGTCTATTATTAATTAAAGTTAAATTACTAAAAAAAAATTAACTAATTGTGTTTGGTTTGTTAAATTTCCTATATTACTAAAATCTAGAAAAGACATATAACATATTCTATTTGTTATTGATAAATGTAACATACTCTCAATTCAAAGTGAAATTAGTAAATCTTAAAATCAATAAAAAGCATTGGCTCATTTTCACCATTTTGCACTAACTTATTTTGATTAATGACACTTACCATTAAAGTGATTGAGTGCCTACCTCAAATCTTACAATATTGTTTCATACCATATAAGACCTTTAGGGGCCTAATTTTGTTAAGTACGTTGTGTTAACTATTTATATAGTGTTAATGACAATACTTATTCTCACATTGGTTAAAGGTCTTTATCACAAATTGTTGTAGGTCCTTTTCACAAAATCCACACTTATTGCATGCAATGTATATAGTGGACATATATATTTCATATTTTTTTATAGTATGGTTGTTTGTGAAAATAATATCAATGTTTGTAAAAAAATTTGTAATTAGGTCTTGCTTTATTTACTTAAAAATAAGAATTGGATTTGAAATGTGAGGTTAAAATTTGAACATTGTGCAAGCAAAATGATATTGATAATTGGTGGAGTCTCCAACAAAGCACTAAGCACTATGTATAAGTTTGTCAAATGCTATTAATTAGCTGAAGTGTCCTTATTTATGTGTTATTAATTAGTTGAAGTGTCCTTATTTAAGAGTTGGATTCTCTATTGTAACTCTGTAAACTACTCCTCCTTGCACCTATTGAATGCATCTATTGAATGCTCTTGCGACGAAAGCGTAACTATTGAATGCATCTATGAGAATGTTGCTATTAAGACAAGGTACTGTATTGAATGCATCTATGAAGAGGCATAGTAGTGAATTTTCTTTACTCGAATGGGTATTTTAGGAGGGAGGGAACCTAAGACAAATAGTATTTATATGATTACATTTCTCCTAATGTCCTTCACAATAACTATCCCATTCATACGTTCACTAACTCAGATCTCTTCTCCTATCAATTTCAGTGTTTGGAGATCCCTTGTTTAGCTATTTACTCTTTTCCTAAGGTAGACCTTCTCTACCACTTATTGAGGAGAACTTGGAATATGGTTTCTTTTATTGTTACATCACTTAAGAAACATAAAATTTGGGTTAGTGAGTCAAGTTTCCTTTACGGTGATTTTGTTACATTATTTGTTTACTTTGTTGGAGCACATGACACCCACTTTTAGTTTACAATACCTAGTCAAGATTGTGACCCCCCTTAGTGATTCAAGTTATCCTTCAAGTTCATATGATTCAATCCCTTCGAATTTAAGTTCACCCTCATCCATACGTAGAGCACATATGTCTCGAATAGCTCCATCTAACAAAATGTTATGAACCAATGTGAATGACAATTCCAATCCCAAGTCCAATCCTAATCCCAATCCAAATACCAATGCCAATAAGAATGAAAATTCCAATGTGACTAGAACATTAATGCTTCCATTCATGACCATTTTAAGTATTTCTTATTTGAAAAGGATGATCAATTATCCCATTCAACATGATCCCACATGCCTCCCCATTCCCACTAAACAATATTTAGATATCCTAACATTTAAAGGATCAATTGACAAAGGTCTATATAACCACATCATACATATGCGTTTTTCCAATAATATTGTTGGTGATCAATACTATTACACTTAAATGCACTCTCATTATAATTGCAGTGAAGTCATATATTGAACAACTCATATCCTCGAATCTCATTTTTATGTCCTTAGATACAACTTTTTTAACTTATTTTTTTTCCCTGTTACACATTAGATATGAAAAGAAAATGTAGATCCTTTTATTATTTCATCAGAATAGGACCACCCATATCATATACCATATTGATGAATTAAAAAAAATGATATTATGCAATATTAGGATAGATGGTCTAATATTTCAACATTGGATTTTGAAATCCTTCCTTCCCATCATAGCTAAGGATGTTGCTTTGACAATTCCATAGACTGGGGCAGAAGTTATCATGAAGGATTAACGATATGAACTTATGAATGCATGATCAATATATTTATTTTATACCCTTACCAATTCTTGTCAATCAAACTTTATCCATAGAGCTTGGTTAGGGGCATCCCATGTAGCAAATGGGGTGGTCGATTTAATCACATACACATAATTGATCATGTTGTAGAATCCTTTCCCTCCACAAGAGTTACTCTCAACTCAATCAATAACCCCTAAACCTCACCAACCATTTATGTGTACTCCCCCTGGAGACCCTTGTTCACAAAACATATATATGCGATGAAAGTTCAATACTCCCCAAGGAGTGCTATCTTGTTAATAAAAATAGAGATGATAGAAAGGCAAATACATCATTTCCAAATGGATATTAGCATCTAGAGACATCCTAGGAGGAAACCAATGAGGACATTGCTATAAGGATGTCTAACAAAAGAAGTGAATGGAATGATACGAAGTACAACTTGAGAAGAAATGAGATATACTACATCATCAAAGAGTGACTTAATGAATAGGGATAGCCTAAGTGGTAAGGATGTGCTACAAAAACATTTGTTACAAATTATTGCCCCTTTTATTCTTCAATGTTAGCTTTTCAATGAAAAAATTTATTGATGTGTTAAGGATAAGGAATTATATATGTACTAAGTGAGATATACTACATCATCAAAGAGTGACTTAATGAATAGGGATAGCCTAAGTGGTAAGGATGTGCTACAAAAACATTTGTTACAAATTATTGCCCCTTTTATTCTTCAATGTTAGCTTTTCAATGAAAAAATTTATTGATGTGTTAAGGATAAGGAATTATATATGTACTAAGTGAAGGGTTAAATGGAGGTTTATACAATAATAGATAAAGTGGATGTGATGTCCTTTTTGTTCAGAATAATGAAAAACAATTGTGAACATGTTTATAAACAAATAGTTGTTCCATTAAGTGGATTTTTATACAATAATGCAAGAATTAAATTTTGTAAGCTAATAAGGAAAGAACGAATATAATTGATCCCCACTAGTATCAATTAGTTGATTAAATTTATAATTGATCCCCACTAAGTAAGCCTAACATCACGCAAACCAGATATACCAATAACTTGTGACTTAGCCAGGGTCAATACATCCCAATCACACCCAAAGTGGATTTTCTTTCATAAGGGTTTCCTACTCTTTGAGGTGTTAAACCTAATGGACTTGTACAGAGTTGCGATATCTTTTTCAATTCATTTGTGAGGTGTTGAAGCCAATGTACTTGTACAAAGTTTGATATCTTTTTCAAGAGTGTCCTTTGCAATAGGGAAACTAGCCCCCACCCAAATATAAAATCAACTAAGAGAGACGATATATAATTGATTTAGTAGTGACTGTTATTTATGGTTATTTAAAGTGGAATTTGATGCCTATGTTGTCCCTCCTTGTCAATATTCTGTTCAGTTGTTATACATAATTATTCCTCCAAGTTAGAATTAATGTTTATGTTATTATCTTATTTCTCCATAACGGAGAGAATGGATTTGATAGATTTGTACATATAACTAAAAGGGGGTTAATGGGGAATAACTCAACTCCTATATTTTATTGCAATTATTTCTTTACCTCTATAAATAAAATTTATTCTTTCCTATTACTTAGAAAGACCATACCCCAATATAAATATAAAGCTCGAGGAGATCGCCATTTTTTCATGCAGAGTCCAGTAAGAAACCAATAAGACAAGAAAATTGCACCCAAGATGCAAGGATAGATCGTAGAGCCTGTTGCAAAACCAAAAAGGGTTTAACCTCACACCAATAAGAGGTTCGACAAGGTCCCAATGACTAATCTCAAAGGCAGAATGAACAGGATCCATCGGGCACGCATGGATGAGATCAACTGGGATAAGCATTGGGAGAGATTTTAACCCTGGGCACTTACAAGAGCTAAGTGGAGGCAGGAAATAGAAACCCTACTGAAGGCCGATATAATAAATTATATGAGTGCCCCTTAGGTCACGCATTTTGATGGTTGGAAGGAAGAAGCAACGAAATTGATAATCTGTGGGTACCATTATGGTAAGATTTAGCTCGACCAGCCAATTGCTATCATTGTTCAACTCATCCATTGAAACACCGGACTGCCACTCATAGGGGATCCCATCTCATTCCCATCCCATAATTCTTGTTAAGGGTATGCCATATAGTATTTGTCGTTTCCATCAAGGTTTTACGACATGGCACTGGCTAAAAGATGAGGAGTCAAAACAACTGCTTACAGACAATGAAGGCTCGGAGATCTTGTGCTTGCCAAGGTGTTATACACCTGAGTGGCACCTATCCGTCCAAGTGCTGATATCCCTCATGTCGGCACACAAAAGGACATTTATGGATAGAGGTTTTTCCTTAACACTATAGCTTGGCTTGTCATGAAATACATTCTACCTTCATCCAGCTAGTTACTTTGCCATTTAGCCATGTTGGGATGTATTCGCGACTCTCCTTTTAGACAACTCGTGAGTCATTCGCGAGTCTCCCTTACAGCAAGTCGTGAATCTATGTATTCGCGGGTTGCGCTTATACAGAGTCGCGAGTCATTAGTGTGTTGCTCTACTACATACCCGCAAATGTGCCTCTTAACATGAAAACAAAAAATCATGCGCTAATGGGAGTTTAGTTAATTCATTTTACTTAATCTCCCTAACTGCTACAACTTCCCCAACCTTCAAGAACTGCCTTATTTCACCCATATAAATACAGGCCTTGGGGAGGGTTGTAGAGACTTACACTTTGGAGCAAAGTTATGCTGGTGGATTGTTTACAGAAGTCTTTGGAGCAGTGAAACTCAGAATCCTTTGGTGACAGAGGAGTCCTTGTCTCAGACGTTTGGTTGTACTCTGAACTTTCTCATTATTGATAATAAAGAGATTACTTCTTCCACATGTGTCTCATATATCTTGGTTTGATAATTGTTTATGTTACAGTATGTCATATTTGATTTATCTAACCTGTTAACATATATATATGAATCATTCTATATCTGGAAGATTGTCTCTGAACAGATGAAAGAGGAGTGAGCCTTGAAGACTTTGGAAGTGGAGCAGATCGGAAGAGGACTAGCAAGGATCGAACGTCGTTTAACAAGTAAGTTCTTCTAACCCTCTTATTTCCTATTCTGCACTTTAAAATTCAATTGTTTGCAAGTGTTTGAGTATGTTGGTAACCCCTGACCTACGATTATTAGGTGCATAATCCCTTACAACAGAACTGGCGACTCCGCTGGGGAAGCCTAGACTGCTGTAGGTCATTTCTGTTATCCTGACCAGTTTTCCTGTAAGTCTGCTTGTGGCTTGTTATCCTGGATCTTGCTTACTTCAGCGTTTGAAAGTCTTAGGGTTTTTTCTTTGCTTTTGAGAAAATTTTTATACCCATTCATGGGTTGTCCTACTGGACAGTCGCGAGTATAAAGTTGCATTCGTGGGTTGTTATACTGCACAGTTGCGAGCATTCGTGAGTTGCACTGTTAGACAGTTGCGAGTACTCCTGAAGATTGGGATTTTTAAAAGAAGAGTTTGCTTGTGTCTTTTCTTGTTATAGTCCTTGTTTTCTGAGAAGACTTTCTTTAAGAATGCTGTAGAGTTTTCTTGATTACCTCAGGTGATCACATCTTAGTGCTTTTTGAAATCCATTGAGTCCTTTTACTTGGTTTATTTACTGTTTGCATCCTGAAGCATTTGTCCTGTTTGGGTTCTTGGTTAAAGTGTCTTAGTCCAGATCAGTGATCAGGGTCTTGGGCTCTGTTTTTCCAGTCTGCTTTCTGACAGTTGTTGGTTTGCACTTGCCTTTTTAAATCTGCAGTGGTTTTGTGTCATTGTTTGCACCCAAGCTAGGGTTCCTAGCCTGCTTCTCTTGCTGGTCTGTTGGTTCTGTTAGCCTGTTTGTTTCAGTTTGTAGTTTGTATACAGTTCGTAAGTTTCAAGTTGACTCAAACATAGTGCATTGTAGATGCATAGTAGTTTTTTTTGAGCAATTTTTAAAGTGAAAAACAAAACATAGTTAGTCTTTTGCATTGTGATTTTTGCATAAGTAGTGTTTGCTTCATTTTAAAAATATATAATCTCAGAAAATTACAAAAACATAGGCTTAGTTTCTCTTATCAGTGCTTTAGTTCATCAATACATATTTGAAAAAAAAAATGAAAAGAAGTTTATTTTATAGTAGTAGTTTGCTTTGAATGCACTTTACTTTCATTTATTTCTTGCTCAGTCAAAACACCATACAGTATATCACTTCCATTTCCTCTTGAGTAAGAAACAACCCTTAAAATAAACGCATAAATTAAAATTTACTAGTAAGTTTTTATTTTCAGGGGCCTTTCACCTACTAGCTTAGGCTAGACTTGTGGGCCAGGGAGTGTAAACTTCCCACAAGTTATAAACTCAGACGTAGTGAACCGTTCTTTAGGTAAATCCTTGATTCTATCACTGTATCTAGGAAGCTCCTCTCAAACAGGAGTTAAGCACTAGGCCGCGTGTAGGCTTGGACAGAGGAGATAACCCTCCGAATCCTTGTCAAAACGTAACCCAGGACTTTTACGCATCTGGGGATTCTATCGTAGACAGAGTTTCGGGCTGAGCTACCCTGCCCATGCGTACAAGTTCGGCTGACGACTGTCCCCCCAGACAGCTGGTATTGTCAAGGTAGCCTTTAGTCTCTTGTCTTTTAGGTTTCATACCTAGGTAAACTGGAAGGTTATTTCTGGTTCACCTTGAACGGGCTTGGAAGGTAACCCTTGTGGAAAGTGCAGGAGGGTGGTGGGTGATTCCTTCGCTTGTGCCTGAGAACCCCTCAAGGTCGCCAAGCAATCGTTCATAAGCTTTCTTCGGGAAAGCATATCTTTATACCCTGGTTTGATTGCTTGAGACTCTAGGATCTTTTTAGTGTATGCTCTATGGATTTGCTTGTGCTTAGTTGACCTTAGGGTGTGATTAGTCAAATTTTTAATTCTGGAGGACCAACTTGTTAGAAGTTCAAGAAGGTTGAGAAACCTTCCTCCTCTCTCTGCATTGGAGCCTCCACCTTTACCCCAAAGGCGGAGATTAGGCACAGATGGTTCTTTTGAACCAGTAGGAGTAAGTGAGGTTCTTGGTGAACCGGAATTGATAGCTAACCGTTTTGATTTTGACACAATCGAGATAGAATAATTGCAGACTGACGAGTTTGTAAGAAATTTTAACTCCCCCTTGACTGATCTTAACGATCCTGTGATCGTCCAAGTTAGACCTTTTAGTTCACCAGTAGTAGGTGTCCCTTTGAGTAGAGTCATGTCTTCTGTGGAAGAGAGTTCTTTTGTGTTTACCTCAACCCTTCCGGTTGAAGGGGTACTACCTCCCCCGGTTAGTGCCCCTAGATCTAGTTTTCCTTCTACACCCTTAACTCCAGCGAGTCGGGTGGTTCAACCACCGGTTCACTCCAACATAGGAGGTATTTCTGGTAACACAGTTGCTGGGATCCCCAATATACCTACCATTCCTTCTTCCTTCCCTTACACTACTTAGAGTGGTCCGGTAGGATCCTCGGCTTATGTCCAAGGATTTCCTTGGAATGGGGGGCATATTCCCCCACCCAGTCCATACGTAGGTCCAACTCCTTCATATGTAGGAGTGCAGTTTGGAGGCAACACCTCTTATGGGAAAAGCTTCCATACCCCTATTTCGGTCCCATACTCGAGCTCTCCCTTCTCTTTGTTTAGCGGAGGGATACCTGCTCCAGTCTTTCAGACCCCGGCTTCTATGGGGATGGCCTGAACCATGTACACTGCACTTCCAACCCAAAATCCTGTGGCCTACGGATGGAATCCATTTCAAAGCAACCTTCCCACTTCACAATCGGTGTCAGGGGGCAACCCCACCTTTACCTATGGGAATTCAGGGGCTGGACCCTCTAATACCCAAGCTGGCACATCTAGTACACCGGTTAGGCCCAAACTTCCTTTTCTGGCAACTTTGAACTTGCCAGACTTATCAAAATTGATGAATGACCCGGTGAGGCATGACCCTTTGTGGCCACCTGTTCCCACCAAACTTCCCTCGGACATCCCTAAGTTCGAAGGTAAGGCTGGTGAAGATCCTGGGGCTCATGCCACCACCTTCCATTTATGGTGTTCTTCCAACTCATTGAATGAAGATTCAGTGAGATTGAAGCTGTTCCAGAGGACCTTGAATGGCACTGCGGCAAAATGGTACATTGAGCTGCCTTCTGCTGCTTTTAGTAGTTTCTGGGACCTAGCTAGTGCTTTCCTCAGTCACTTTCAGCTTCCGGTCCGTTACGATTTCAGAACGGACTTGTTGTCTACTTTCAGAAAAAACAAGGCAACCCACATCTCGGATCATATCCAAGAGTGGAGGAGGCGAAAGAGTCTTATCAAAGCTACCATCCCTCCTGAGTTTCTATTAGAGTGGTTCCTTAAGTCATTGTTGCCATACATATCTAAGGATGTTTCCACATCAGGAGTGACTAGTGAAGAAGAAGCCATAATCAGGGCCCAGCAGTTGGACTTGATTTATTCACAGTCTGGGATTCTATATGAAATTATCCCTGAGGCACAAAGGCCTTCACATGAGGCCGAGAAACACAAGCCTAGACCCCATACTGATGGTGTGGTTGGGTCCGTAAACTCTCCCACTATAGAGTCTTTGACAAAACAACTTCACCAATTGTCTGTCAAACAGTCTACGGCAGAGGCAGCAAAGGCTGCCCCCTCCTCCTAAAGTGCAAATGTTTTTGCACAAACCTCTTCGAAGGGCAATCAGCAGCTCGACGGGAAGAAGAAGAAAGGTAAAAAGGGAGAGGGAAATCAAAATCAAAAAAAGCCAAATCCCGCAAACAATGCTGATGGGGGCAAAAAGGAAAATAAGAAAGTCAAGTTCCCTTGTAAGTTGTGCCAAGGGGACCACCTTACTCATCTTTTTCCCCTCATGGAACAAGCTCAGAAGCTGCTCCAAGCTCAACCGCCGGCTGTCCTGAAGGATCCGTTTCCCCAAGGGCAGAATTCTGCTTCAGTTTCTACCGTAGCAGGGGGCACTCAAGCTGCCCCTGACCCCAATTATATCAACATGGTTAGATCCTCAACTTTGTTACAAAACAGGAACCAAAACTATGAGAAAGAGACTGATGAGAAGGGTAAAGCTGTAGTTGAATCTTCCAACCCTCTCACTATAGAGAAACCTGTGGAAATAATGCCAAAGATACCCAAAGGTGTCTTTAAGAAGACTTTGCATAACCCAAATGCCAGAGCCGCTTCTAACTACTCTGTGGTTGAAGACTTGGCTCAAAATCCGTGTGCAATGTCAGCTTTGGAGGTGCTACAGAGCTGTCCCGCTCAGCGGGATGCCCTCTTAGCAGCTTTAGGTAGAATGGACTCTTCGAGTCTCACAGCGAAATTTCATCTCTCAGATGTTAAAATTCGCCTCCCTTACCATGTAGCTCTATTGATAGATGTTGTCCATGGTGGTAAGACCATTGGACAAGCAGTTGTTGATGAGGGAGCCTCTACTTGTGTTATGTCCCTGGCCTGTTGGAAAGCTCTTGGATCCCTAGAGCTGGTCCCATCAACCACTTTACTTACTGCTTTTGATGGAAGGTCTTTCCATCCACATGGTATCCTGCCGGCTTTTGAGATTAAGTTGGCTGGCAAAGCAGTGTCTGTTGAAGTTGAAGTGATTGATGCTCCATTGGACTACAATTTGCTTTTGGGTAGGAATTGGACTTATGCAATGTCTTCTGTTGCATCAGCTGTCTTTCGTGTCATGGTTTTTCCACATGAGGGCAAGGTGGTCACTGTTGACCAACTTGATTTTACCCGAAAAGGCCTCTTAGAGTCTAAATATTCCACTGTGCCATTGGTTGATCAGACCAAACCTGCTGCACAGAACTTGGGGGCTGGAATGTACGCATCATTGATGGGCATATTCGATATTCCATCTCCAGTCCTTTATATCGGTTCTACTACTGTAGGGAATTCCATTGATTCGGTGGTCGATAGGACTGATCCTTGGGTCCTCCCAACCCCTCAGGAACCGGAAGTGCCCTTATCTGCAGTGGAAGTGTCGTATCAAGCTATTACCCAAACCACTGTTGATCCCATTCCAGATCCTCTTACAGTCTTGGATGATCTGGAAGAAGTATATATGCCCGCATGGGCAGAAAACTCTTTACATTCCATAGATTGCTTAGACACCGTTTTACCTTTCGATGAAGCTATTCTGGAAGCTATGTGTTCACGTGATAAGATATGTGAGGATCTTCATCACCGATCTTATTTCCTTCCAGAGCTAAGCAAGATAGAAAATCAAGAGTTTCATGTGAGACTGTCGGATGATGTTGATACACCTGTCAACCCTTTACCTAGGGAAGGAGTGTTTGTTGAGGGGAATATGGCAAACATTTCCGCCACTATACCGATCAACATTTCTGTAAAACCGGATGTCGTGGAAAATATCTATATAGGTGCAAACTGCTCTCCAGAGGAGATTGCCATTTATACTGCCCTTTTCAAGGAATTCCGCGATATCTTTGCTTGGTCATATGAGGAGATGTCAGGCATTGATCCATCTATTGTTCAACATGAGATCCCAACCTATCCTGATGCCAAGCCAGTTCGGCAAAAATTACGCCCCATGAACCCGCGTAAAGTGGCGGCTGTGAAGGCAGAGGTTGAAAAGTTGTTGAATGCAGGTTTTATATATCCCGTAGCTTTGACTGAATGGGTGTCCAACCCAGTTCCTGTTGATAAAAATCAAGGGACTATCCACGTTTGTATGGACTTTCGAGACCTTAACAAAGCATGTCCTAAGGACAACTACCCTACACCGTTTATTGATCAGATCATAGATGCATGTGCGGGTAGTGAGGTATTCTCGTTTATGGATGGTTTCTCCGGCTATAATCAAATCCAAATCAAACCGAAAGACCAGCATAAAACTGCTTTTATTTGCCCTTGGGGTACATTCGCGTATAGAAAAATGCCCTTTGGATTGAAAAATGCAGGGGCAACCTTTCAACGAGCCATGAACTTTGCTTTCCCCGATATAAAATCCATTGTCGAGCCTTACCTTGATGATCTGCCTGCTCATTCTCGCAAGAGGATCCAGCATCCAGATCATTTACGGTTGATTTTTTAGAGATGCAAATACTATAAAATTCGCTTGAATCCCCACAAGTGTGTTTTCTATGTCAAGTCAGGTAGATTGCTTGGATTCATTGTCTCCAGTAGGGACATTCAGGTGGATCCTTTAAAAGTCGAGGCCATTGTAAATCTGCCTCCTCCTCGTTCACTTAGGCAACTTCAGAGTCTACAAGGAAAGTCTAACTTCCTTCGACGTTTTATCGTTAATTATGCCAAGATCACAAAAGGTTTCATGCGCCTGCTTAAACAGGACACCCCATTTGTATGGGATGAAATTGCACAACTCGCGTTCAAGGCATTGAAGAAAGCCTTGTTGTCGGCTCCTTTATTACACCCACCAGATTATTCTAGGGATTTTATATTATATCTGGCCGCGTCGGAGTCTACCATTGGGGTAGTGCTAGTTCAGGAGGATGACAAGCTCGTTGAGCATGTTGTCTATTATCTTAGCCGTGCTCTGGTTGGACCTGAGCTTAAGTACTCCCACGTCGAGAAGTTAGCCTTAGCAGCTGTTTATGCTGTACAGAGGTTATGGCACTACATCTTACTGAGGACCACTACTGTAGTGGTGGATGTAAACCCTTTCCAATATGTTTTATCCCAACGGATTGTTGGGGGAAAATTCAATAAGTGGATAGTCATCCTCCAAGAGTTTGATTTGGTTTTCCAATCCGCTAAATCCAAAAAGTACTTAGTTTTTGCCGAGCTTATAGCAGAATTCCCTACGGAAGAAGATGTAGTGATTGAAGATGACTCATTCCCAGATGAGCACATCTTCCTCATATCCACCTCTGATCCTTGGTACGGAGATATTCTTATATATCTCCAGACTTTGAAGTATCCTACCGCTTACTCTAGGGAAGACCGACGCAAGTTACGCCTTCATGCTAAAAACAACCTCATTATAGGAGATACATTATATCGACGAGGGGTAGATTCTGTCTTGCGTCGTTTCCTTACTCATGAGGAAGTGGATATTGTCCTAAATGATTCCCATAGCAGAGCGTGTGGGGGTCATTTATCTAGGTTAGCAACGGCCCAGAAGATATTACGTGCCGGGTATTTCTGTCCCACCATCTTTAAAGATTGTGTGGAAGCTGTGAAACGTTGTCATCCATGTCAGCTTTACACCAGAAAAATGCGGTCACATCCTGCTCCCTTGTTTCCCGTTGTCTCGGTAGGCCCCTTCATGAAATGGGGGATAGATTATATGACATGCAACCCAGCCTTGGCTGGGGGGCATAAATACATCATTGTCCCTGTCGACTATTTCACAAAATGGGCAGAGACAATGCCTACTTTCAAAGACAATGGGGAAATGGTAGCTTTCTTCGTGTTTAATCAGACTATTTCTAGGTTTGGTATTCCCAAAGTGATTGTCACTGACCATGGCAGTCATTTCCAAAATCACATGATGACAGAGCTGACCACCATGCTGGGATTCCGACAAGAACATTCTTCTCCATATTATCCGCAAGCAAATGGTCAGGTTGAGGCTGTAAACAAGACTTTAAAAACTATCCTTAAACGTACTATTGATGCAGCCCGCTCAAATTGGCACATCATGTTATATCCTGCTCTTTGGGCTTATCGAAGCAATGTCAATACTGCTACAGGTTTTTCCCCCTTCCAACTCGTTCACGGGGTGGAAGCTATTACGCCGATTGAATGCGAAATCCCATCCTTGCAGATAGCTATTCATGTGCTACCTGACACGACTGAGCTTGAGGAACAGTTGCTCCATTTAGAACACCTTGATGAACAACGTAGAGATGCATTGACTGCAAATCAGGCTCATAAGAATAGGGTTAAATCTCAATACGATAAAACGGTCAAACCTAGGGTTTTCTCTGAAGGGGAACTTGTCTTGCTCTGGGACCAAGATAAAGAGCCTCTGGGGGCAGGAAAATTCAAGGCCATGTGGTTGGGACCCTATGTTCTGTCTAAAGTTTTGAGTAAAGGCGCATATGAATTAGTGGATTATGATGGGAATAAGCTTCCTGAGCCTAGAGATGGGCTCTACCTAAAGAAGTACTACGCTTAGGCTTAGCACTTTTTCTTGTATATTAGTGTATGTATTTTTATGTACATTAGGTTGTCAGTTTCATTTTTTATACTATCTGCTGGTTGTTGCAGATGTATTTCGAGATGTATGTAGGTTTTGCTGATGGCACCAGCCGTCATACTTGTAACCTGGCTTCGGCAGCATGGGTTATCTATTCCCCCTCAGGACAGCTTGTTGCCGCGGGAGGCGCTTGTCTAGGTCCTACTTCTAATAATGTTGCTGAGTATAGGGCTGTAATTGAGCTTCTATGGGATGCTTTTTCACAAGGCATCACCCAGCTTGAAGTCCGTTTGGATTCTCAGTTGGTTGTTTCCCAGCTCAATCGAGCTTATCAGGTGCGTAATCCTACATTGTTACGTCAGTTC
>LPNX010061859.1:109580-132910 GCA_001517045.1 Pseudotsuga menziesii
AATATCCTTCATGTCGGCACACAAAAGGACATTTATGGATAGAGGTTTTCCCTTAACACTATAGCTTGGCTTGTCATGAAATCCATTCTACCTTCATCCAACTAGTTACTTTGCCATTTAGCCATGTTGGCATGTATTCGCGACTCTCCTTTTAGACAACTCGCGAGTCATTCGCGAGTCTCCCTTACAGCAAGTCGCGAATCTATGTATTCGTGGGTTGCGCTTATACAGTGTCGCGAGTCATTCGTGGGTTGCTCTACTACATACCTGTAAATGTGCCTCTTAACATGAAAATACAAAATCACGCGCTAATGGGATTTTAGTTAACTCATTTTACTTAATCTCCCTAACTGCTACAACTTCCCCAACCTTCGAGAACTGCCTTATTTCACCCATATAAATACAAGCCTTAGGGAGGGTTGTAGAGACTTACATTTTGGAGCAAAGTTATGCTAGTGGATTGTTTACAGAAGTCTTTGGAGCAGTGAAACTCATAATCCTTTGGTGACAGAGGAGTCCTTGTCTCAGACGTTTGGTTGTACTCTGAACTTTCTCATTATTGATAATAAAGAGATTACTTCTTCCACATGTGTCTCATATATCTTAGTTTGATAATTGTTTATGTTACAGTATGTCATATTTGATTTATCTAACCTGCTAACATATATATATGAATCATTCTATATCTGGAAGATTGTCTCTGAACAGGTGAAAGAGGAGTGAGCCTTGAAGACTTTGGAAGTGGAGCAAATCGGAAGAGGAATAGCAAGTATCGAACGTTGTTTAACAAGTAAGTTCTTCTAACCCTCTTATTTCCTATTCTGCACTTTAAAAGTCAATTTTCTGCAAGTGTTTGAGTATGTTGGTAACCCCCGCCCTATGATTATTAGGTGCATAATCCCTTACAACACAAGGTCAATGGATTTTCGGCCTGGCTCGCTAAGGTACGCCGATTATTTTTCATCCCCATTTTTTTTCCCTTATTTGATGTATGTGATCTATGTTGTTGTTGTTATTTGCATTTGCCACATCAAATTATATAATTCTTGTGCCATGTTTTAATACCTGATTGCCATCCAAGGGTTTGTGTGAATGTTTATAGATTTCATAGGGTTTCATTTCCATTGTGCCAATTGCAATGACTATTAGCAAATTTTTCGACTGCCCAATATGTACCGATATTTACTTCTTAATCCTAGAATTCCAAAACCTGGTGGCTGCACAGGGATTCTCTGAAACCCTACACGAGAAATCAAACCCTATATCAAATATTAGTGTTTAAACCTAAGTGATGGATGCAAGTTTCTGTTTTTTGGTGTTTAAACCCAACCGATGCCAATGCAAGTTTGCGCTTTTTAAGGTGGAAATTGCTTCTGTCTAGCTCCAAGAGGATTACAATTGGCCTGAATTCATCAGGCCTACAAGCAGTCTATTTTTTAGTGGATGTGCAATATTGGAAAAGGCCATGAACCATGAACCATGAAATGATAGGCGCTGAACCATAACCAAGGATCAATGTATTTCTTGACAATAATTTCCATATCTTCCTTTGAACCTATGAATTGTGATTTATTTCCCAATTCCTTGAGGCCCTGAGTTGGAACTGCATAAGACATGTTTAACAAAATATTCAGTTATTTCCTTAATAGGATTTTTGTTTCCTTTTGTAAAAAATATCTTCAGCATGACAAGGTTGAAGTCAGAACCAAACCCATTGCTAGTGGAGGGTATTTTCTCACTGGTGGAGGCCCCCATCCCTCATCTATAGGCTCCATTTGTTCTTTTCCTACGTGGCATCTTCAAGGCACTCTGATTCAGATTTTTCCAACATAGCAGTCCAAAACTTATCAAACCATGCGACCTCTAGGGGGCAAATCCTTTGTTTTTCTTGATGCTCTCTCATCGTTCGATTCACCCTGTCTTGTGATTATTGGCCACATTAAGTTCCGGAGTGTGTAGAATGAGAAGGAGAGTGCCCTTCAAGATGCACTTTGCTCATGGACACTCTTTGTTAGTTCAATAGTCCTTCAGCCTGTGCAGATGAACCACTTCCATTCCCATCTTCCTCATATGCATTTAAATCTGTATTTACATATATACACACATTAGAGACTCACTGTGCCATGTAAAATTTGAATTATGCTAATGCATTTGTGAAAATGCATTCATTTCTTGTTTTCAAGAGTTGATATAAAATATCAATTCTAATTTCTTGTTTTCAAGAGATGAAATCAAATATCAATTCTGATAAATTGTCATGTTGTGTGAAGTTGCATGCCCCAAGGGAGGGAATGTCCTAAAAGGATTGATTTCCAAGTAGTTATGATGAGAGGATATTATGGCACAACTTATAAGTTCTTAGACAAGATGGGCATATTTATAGTACCAGAACAAATGCTTCAAGTATTCATTCTTTCCATAGAATTTACATTTTTGGTGGGGGATCACTTTGTATTTTAGGGGATTGCCGATAGGTAGGCCTTCATGAATCAAAGATTAGCCAAATTAGGCTATTTTAGGTTTAAGGAACAACTTCTAGATGGACTTTAGTTATCAATTTCTCTTATGCTTTTAGGTAAAAGCAGGTTGATATCACATGCTAAATTTTATTTATTTGGGGTTAGAGAATGGATAACAAATACCATATAGTGTACCCAATACACTACATTTCTTGGGCTTGAAATATTATTCTGCCAACCAATGTACATGTACTTTTCTCCATCCTACCCAGTATAATTAGCCGCATAGGCAAAAAGCCAAAAGCGATTTCCCCATGGCTCTTAATATTTTGGTTTCAACATCTCATCTATGTTCTGCACAGTTTAAGTCGTAACTAGGCAATTGCTATAGCAATTGAAGGTCCAATCACACTCAAAGAATTTTTGACTTGATCACTGATTAAGAGAGTAATCTTCTTTCAATGATAATACAATTGTGATTTCCCCCTGTAGAATCATTTGGATTGAATTTGATCCATGTAGGGTGATGTTGGGGGGTGAGATATTCAGAAACACATTAATGGAATTGATGCTTGTACAAAGGGCCTATTGTATTCTTCATTATGGATGCATAAGGGTGCCATCTCATCAAAAATCAGGTCCAAAACTGACAGATAAGAGAGAAAAGAAGTCATCTCCTCATTTGTAATCACCATGAAAGGAGCAACGAACTGTAGAGATAATTCAATAGGATGTACTCTAATGAGCATTAACAACACAATGTGCTTTTTGCAAAGAGCAGGTAATTTGTACAAAGGTGACTACAATAAGATGCATTCTTCTGAGCATAAAACCATTAATGCATATTTTTCATTGTGCAACAAAAATCGGTGTAGGTCACACTATACTTAATCAATGATCCTACAAAGATCTATGGAACAAAAATATGTGTATGTCACTATACTGAATTAGTGATGTCCTACAAACTTGTACATCAGGGTTTAAGAAATTTTGAAAGTGCATAAACTCCACCACACTTGGAAGAAGTGAGTTAAAGTTGCCAATATAAAAAAATATGTGTAGGTCACTATACTGAATTAGTGATGTCCTACAAACTTGTACATCAGGGTTTAAGAAATTCTGAAAGTGCATAAACTCCATCACACTTGGAATAAGTGCTTTAAAGTTTCCAATATAAAAAGAAAAAAAAAAGGAAAAAAACAAGCAAATATTTATGGTGACAACTTATCCAAATGGCTACAGTACAGTTGATTGTTTCCTCATTTCAAAAATGATCAAAATAACTATTTTCTCATCTCAAAATCTTAATTCTATCATTTTCAGTGTTCAATGTTAGTGTAAAATCAGTTATTTTACCTAAACAACCTGTGTTTCTCCTTTTATGAACTTGATATGCCAGCCAAACAAACAATCCAAGGCTTTCCTTGAAAAATGATTCAAGTTAATGAGTGCTCATATGTACTCGTTGCTATGATTATCTTTAATGAGTGCTCATATGTAACTTTCCACTTCAATGGAAGGAACTCATTGCTTTGAGCTAAGTTGTTGGGACACAGAGTAGAGGTTTTGGTACATAATTGATTTCCTCTCTTCCTTTGTCTAAATATGTGCCACAAAACACAAGTGCAAGCAACTGTGAGAAGTAAGAAACTTAGTGCTTGTGCTACATATTTTGTCATCTGCTTGCATGGTTTTGATATATCTGATTTCCAATTTCTTAACCTATTCCCTGCATAAAAATGTTTGAAATGTACCTATATGTTCACAAAGTGAATGAACAAGCTTTTTCTAAACTTTATATTGATCGCAATAGTTGAATCTATGTAGGCAAACCATCCTGTCATAGTTTTTAGCTTTGACTAACTAATATCAAACTAGATCTCAGTTTACATCTTGTCATTTAGTTTGGGATTTTTCTAAGTTGTACGGAAGAATCTGTTTATTAATTATGTTTGTCTAAATAGAAACAGAGAGAGAGATACTGTATAGATAGATATTATAAAAAAAATTCATGTTCAAATTTTGAATCTTGCTATTTGTATAAAAGATGAATCTAACCATTGGTGGAGAAATTGATAACAAGAATATATTTGTTCATTTTGATATTTTAAGTATAGCAAAATAAGCTTGCAAAGGGTGCAAAAAAAAAAGGTATCAAAGAGTAGGAAGGTAAGAGATCCAAGTTTGGGGGGCACTGGACCAATTGGCTATTTTGATGCAACATGTCAAGGGTAAACTGGAAAATGTGGAGTTCGGGTTTTCCAAAAGATGGCAGAGAAGCATCATTTTTGTAAAAATGGGAGGGGGTAAAGGGACAAATACGAGAGTTGAATTGTTGGTTTTGTGATGTCTCTTAAGGTTTTCCAGAGAAATGTATGTTTCTCACTTGCAAGTGGTAGGAGACTCTAGGGTCATTATGGAGTGGATGAAAAGGAAATCAAATTTATAAGTTCTCTTTCTTGGGTAGTGGCAGAGAAGGGTTAGGAAGCTTCAGGAGTTTTTTCGTTGACCTTCATTTCCAACACATTTTTAGAGAATATAACACTTTGGAAAATAAGTTTTCCAAGGATGATTTGCCTTTGGATGAAAGAAGGCTCTTTTTTTAGGAATTCAAGGATTCTTCTCTGGTTAGTAGGGGATTCCTGTAGGTTTTCGAGTGATAGGAAATTTTTTGACTACCTGAATTCTTTCCTTGTAAGGGGTTGTTTTACTTTTTGTAAGGCATAATATATCAAAATGTTTGATCCCGAAGGTTTTGGTGGCAAAAAAGATGTATTTTGTTTAAGGCTCAAAGACTTATGGACTAAAGGTCTTATGGATATGGGCTCATGTGTAACTCTATTTCTATAGGTGTGTTCTGTGTATTGCACATTTCTTTTTCTTGATATCAGAAACGAAGTAATTTTTTGTATAGAAAAGAATGTTAAAATCAAGAGGGAGATAGGGTAGAATATATAGGAGGGATTAATTGTCCCATAAACAAGGGGTGTTATAAATATAAATATAGAATAATATAAAATTAGATTTTATAATGATAAAAATTATAACCAAAACACCAAATTTTTTTCAACCCAGCCTTGATATTCTATCCCCCAAAATCAAGGGTGGGCATAGGCTTGTTTGAGAATGGATCCCAGGTATATGGGGCCCCAACTCCAACCAATCCCTTTATACCATCATCCTCTACCTAATTAAAACACTATCTATTTTAATGATCCTCCTTGTTATTATTCACACACATGTTTGGAAAATGAAACAATTTCTTTAAATTTAGCCAAATTCCAAGTATATTTACCCAAAGAAAAAGAAAACTAGTATATTTACCCAAAAACCCTAAAGCTAGATATCCATGTCCCAATTTAACCAAATTCTAGGTATATTTACCCCAAATCCCAAAAGCTAAACATCCATGTCCCAATTTGGCCAAATTCCTGATATATTTACCAAAGAAAATAAAAACTATTTCTTTAAATTTGGCCAAATTCTAATTATATCTACCCTTTTATTTAAAAAAAACACACACACACACAAATTAGGTATCTATGTCCCACTCAGATCCCACAAGAGTGAATTCACATTGGCTCTTTAAGATGTCGAAGAAGGAATATATATGCTTTAACGTTGTGTCCAAATCAAATTCAATTTGTTTCTTTCAGCACAAAATTTAATATGATTGTGTCGCATTCAAATGCTTCAATCTTATCACTAAAGTCCAATTCTATCCATGATTCTATTTAGTATAGAGATAATATGAGTATAAAAATATATAAAGGACTGGAACATTCGTCGCTTCTCAAGAATCTTTGCAGGATTTCCAAGCTATTCATTTATATGATATGTCAATCAGTGTTACTAGACTAAGCTCATGAAAATACTAGGCAAGGCAGAAGATCCAAGAATTTGACTGGACTTGGGAAAAACACAAGAAGTACAAAAACAAAAACTACACAGTGTTATGAAAACAAATAAATTCATTCATATCAATTTATTCTTTCCCATACAATGCAGAATATATATATATATATATATATATATAGTCCAAAATAGTTGTTTTATACACAATGAAATAAGAAACCCACACAAACTGCCTCTATTATGTTAGTAGTAGCACAAGATGGTGTATTTTTTGTGCATTTATGTATATATCTTGTGGACACTTTTCCCCATATTTTTGTGTTTGGGATATTTGTTATACTGTTGAATTCCTTTAAATTTTTTTTAGATGATTGTTTAAGATGAGCATCATGGTAATTCAAATTCTCTACAGAATTGTAACTCTGAGATGCCTATATGTAGGAGTTGTTTAAAATGAGACTTTAGATTAGGGCTTGGGGACTACATCGTCTTAAATATGGCATGACTTCTTGTTGGTAGATGTTATTTCCTAATTGATACGCCAAACCTGCTATACCTATTATAAAATGGGAACTTGTGTTTATGCAGGTTGTTGGGGAGACAGAAACAAAGGGCCAGATTAAACTTAGGTTCAAGACAGCAACATAAAAAGATGTAGTGTGCATACGCTCTTTTCAACTAACCCAGAAAGCATCTAAGATGGAATATAAAGCTATTGAGAGTGTCCTGCAGACAATTAATCTCACACTGGAGAGGTATGTGTTCATGTTTTCCTTTTTCAAATAATAAAAGTTGAGCATTTTTAGGGACTTTGCATTACTAACTAATACTTTTGTTGCTAAATATTCTATTTACAAACATATTGCTGAAAATCAGATCACAAGAAGGATATATTAGTTGCGGATATCTCCATCTTCTTCTTGTAACGACAATTGAGTGCACTGGAATGATAAAAATGATTTGAAATATAATTGTTTTCCTGATTTTCAGAATCAACAGTTTATCAGAGTATATACCTGCCCTACTATAAAATAATTTTGCAACTATTGCATGCAAGTAGCTATGTCCATTTTCAGGAAAAAGTTGCTCTTTTTTTAAAGCTATGCACAGAAACGACTATTTATATTTATATATCAAAACAACACCCCGTCTATACCCAAAAAGTTACGATTACATTAAAAAATGGGGATTGATTAAGTCATTTGATAGCAGTCCAATACTTTTTTTATATCATCATTACTCCCTAAGTATAATTACTATTTCTACTACCATACCTGTCTGTATACTGGTATATAAACTGTAGACATAGGAAATTACAAAATGCACATATTGACAAAATTTAATGAGGATGACAGAAATTATGTGGATCTCCCATTGTGGATTCCAATGGCCTTGTCTCTCTTAGAAGATTGGGAAAGTGCCCATTCTTGCTTGGCACTGGCTTGTCAAGTGTCCCTTGCACAACTTGCAATTCCTGAATATTTTCCAGTATTCTCTGTCTTGTTCCTGCAGGGCTGCAATTGAGTCCTCGCTTTGCCAGTTTCTTCCTTCCAATTTTGCAACACGCTTCCCATGTTCATTATTGTGAGCATGATGTTGTTTTTTTGTTCTTCTGCTTGATCTCTTAGCTCATCTACAGCCTAAGTGGGCCTTTTTACCTCCCAAAACTTCAAGTTGTAAATCCCTAAAACACAAGTGCAGCCTTTGAGGAACTAAGAGGGGTTGTCCATTAGTACTACAAAAATGCCCTCTCTATCTTAAAGTCGGCTTGGCACAAGAGTGGTTTCCCTAGGAAAATGTATGATAAACCTTAGAGTTAAGTGGATGGTGTGTTTCCAAGACCAGTGCCATTCCAAAAGGTTATGGAATCAAGGAATAAAAACAAAGAGAGGTTAAGAGTATGGAGAATACGTAACCATAGCATGATGTGTCGTGGCACATAACTAGTACAAGTGAATTTTTGGGTAATATGAGAATGAGTGAGGGTCCTAACGGTAGATGCACCATCACAACCAATGTATTTTGAGCCCAAAAAATAATGTGCAATCTCACTAGTGAAGGAACAACCTTAACACATGATTATAAATGAAAAAAGGATTGATTAGACAACCTTCTAAAGAATGAATAGCCTAATCAAATATGACATCATCACATACAATCTGATAAGATTAGTAAACCATAACATGTGCCATACCAAATCTTCTATTACAACAACAAGTTCCTCAATACTCTAGATTACATCAGGTTGAAGGAGGGTTAAGAACCTCACACCCAATCCCTTCTCTTCATGCAAAACTTCCCTCCACAGAGGTCATTTATTGCAGCAAGAAACAATGGCTACTCTAGTGCACAAACCCTAGTCAACCAAAAGAAATGATAATGGAATTGGAAACCTCGCATTTTCTTGGCTCTTGAAATTCTTCTCCTACAAGATGTTCATCTAGGCTTAGAGGGGTTTTCCCTATTAATCCAGCCATACCTAATAATGGAGAAAGGTAATCTTATGTAGATTTGTAGCTTTGCCTCCTTACCATAAAATATCATTTGATGGATTCTAGATCCACAAACTCCTCCAAGAATGTATGTATTAAAATTTAAAATACATTCACCCATTTCTAGATCCATTTTATTCTTTAAGGATTAACAATAAAAATATTGATTATTTCTAGATCCATAACTGAAGGAGTATTAAATTTTAAAATCACTCAAAATCCTCCTTGAGAGAACAACGCTCTTCATGATTTTTTACTATGTCTTTATTAACATGCATAGAATACCTCCTTGATTTCATAATTGATTTGGTGTTGTCCTTGAGTTTTCTTGGTCACCTGTGATCACATATGCTGAAGGAGAGAGCAGAGCAACAAAAAATGTAGAAAATGTGTCAATTTCATATGATTTTTGGCTTTTATAGGTCAGCTCATGTCCAACTTGCAAGAGATTTGAAACTACTCATTTGAACGCTGAGCATAGCTAAAAACTATTGCATTTGTTGTTTCATGTATGCTTTCTTGATATTTAGAACCAATGGTTGAATAAATATGTGGTAGCTGTAACTATTATACAAGTAACTGTTTTGCTTTTGCATTTTTCTGATTTTTGAATATTTTCTTGATTTTTAGAATCAATGGTTGAATAAATGTATGGGTTTGTAACCGTAATCGTTTATTTGTTCAATTTGTTTGGATCAAGACTGTTGAGAAGTTTCGAAGGAGAACTTCTCTCTCTGACTTGAGGTTAGTTTTCTTCCATGATTTTTCAGACCATCTTATTTGTCTGTAAATGAATGGTGATTTTTACTATGATTGTTAATGTTTAGTGAGTTGTTGACTAGCTACATTGTAAAATCCTACACTGAATTTGATATCATATTTAGAATCAATGGCTGATTAAAAAACTAGGGTTATAGAAGTGATTTTCTTATGTTGGGTTTGTTTTGGTTTTGAAGTTTCAGAGGAGCGGTTGTCTTTGATTTTGATGTAGGTTTTGCACGATATATTTTAGGAAAATTAGTAGTTTCTGTTGAAATGGTGTGTTGAATTGGTAAATGTTGTTGTTTGGTTTGTGTTTAAAATTATCTATGGCTGGTGTTGGCTTGATTAAGTTATGTTATTATCATTTTTAGAGTTTCACTGATAAAATGTGACTCTGTAGAAGGAATTGTTTCTAAGTTGAGCTTGTCTTTGTCCAGGAGGCATAGGAGTGCTTCCCCCAGGCTGTGAGCTTAGTTTTTGTCAATAGTTTTTAGGTCATCGTATTAATTTTTGGCTGAATAGTAACTTTTTATATTTTTGGGAATGTTCAGATTTTGGCCTTGGATTACTACAATTGTTCTCTAGGTTTTTATGCCAACTTCGATTTATATATGCAAATTTTCCATTCTTTTTTCGTTTTTCCCAACTAGTCATTTGATTGATTGCTATCTTGAACGACTAATTAAATATGTTGTTTTATACAAACAACTGAATCTTTGTTGAGTTTGTTTTGTGTTGTTAAGAAGTTTTGCGATGCTGGTATCTAGCTTCGAGGTTGGTTTTCATCAATAGTTTACAGGCCATCCTCTCATTGTTATTGCATAAGGTGATTGGGAATAAAACAATCAGTACTACGTACCTGCTCGATTAAATATTTCAAATAACCCTAGACCTTAAGGTATATTTATATGGAACTCGTATTATCCAATCTAAATCTTATAGAAGCATTACCTGGTTAAATTGAATATGAACCGATTATTAGATAAGTAAAAAATGTAAACGATTACGACCTGTGGAGTAAAATAAATCCATGTACGTCACAGCCGCAAGAAACACCTAATCCTTCTCCAAAAAATCCAAAGGTCAATATGCCCAAAACCAAAATGTTGTTAAACATTTGAAACTAAACATATAATCTACAGATTTGGTCAACTTTATTTCCTCTTATATGATTATGCCTCTTTGTGAAAAAATGTAATGTCAAATTTATAATCACAAGGTGTTTTGTTTGCTCAAATATCAGGTGGTGACAAATAAGAAGAAGGGGGCATTCATCTGGATTGAATTAACTGTTAAACCATACAAACTTGTAAGTTTCAGTATGCAATTTGTGTATAAATCAAATCCCAAGGTCAATATGCCCAAATAGGCATGGTCATTTTTTTAAATTGGGTAACCGTCACTATAGCGACGACATTTAAAAAATAAATAAATTATGCACCGTCGTAATAGCGACAAACCTTCATTCAATAATTTTCCTCGCTGTTGTTATAGCGACGTGATTCCATCAGTATTCCGTCGAACCGTCTAGCAATTTTTCGACGAAGCACCGTCGCTAGTGTAGCACATTTGTTGCAACTTTTCCTGAGTGTCGCTATAGCGACAGACATTCGTCGAAACTTTTTGCTATTTCGGTTGTTATTTTTTTGTGTTATCATCGCTATAGAGGCTTCTGCAATGGTTCCTCGCTAAATTTTCATCAAAATAGCAATGAAACTTCATCACTATAGCAACCATGCATTCGTTGCAATAGAGACAACACTTTGTCATAGTAGAAACCAGTCATCCGTCGTGATACTGATGCTAGACGTTCATTGCAATAGCGACAAAGTATGGAAAGTGTTGCTATAGCGATGGAATTTTTCCCACAAAAATAAGGGGAGTTGTTCGTGTCTATAGCAATGAACAAGTGTTGCAATAGCAATGATTTTCTGTGGTAAAATTGTCCACATGTACTAGTGCATTTTGTTGGTTGACAAGTCTGCATTATGCTCATTTTTTTAAGCTGAAAAAAGTGTGTCTATATTTTACAGGAGTGCATTATACACAATGAGAATGTTGGACAAGCTAAAAATCAACAAAATGTGCCTCAATCATCAATATTTTCATAATACAAGCAAGGTAGAAAATAAGACATGAAATGACAAAAAGTGAAATTTCTCATTCCTTAATATTCCAAAATCTGAAGCCCCAGTTACCAATATACCATCATGAGGCCCTTCGATGAAGTGACGGATGTCAAGTACACACATCGTAAGGAAACTCAAAGTTGATTTTAAGTGAGGTCCAGGGACACCTCTTCCATTGATACCATGACGCCACCATAGAAGGGGCAGTATAGTCGACATCACCATACAAGAAATCGGATCAAGATCCCATGTGACCGATCATGTTGTCATCATGCTACTTGATAATGGTGTGTGTGAGGATTTGATGGACTCATGGTGAACTCAACTGCTAATGATGATTTAGTAATCGCCCGACTTGTTATATTGACACGATAGGAGCTATCCTAACATACAGAGCTAGTGAATACTAGTAAAGAATAGGGGTGGCTAAATGTTGTTTTGCTAACGATCTTGGGGGTCCTGATACAGGATCTGTAATGACTGTTCTTCTTGGGAATCCTGTTGTTCGATCTATTTTATTAACCATTGGGAACTGCTTGGAAATTCAATCATTTTTGGACCTTCACGCAAAAGTAGCTCCAACCATCAGGGTATAGATGTTCATTACATTAGAAATACCTTCTGATGCTGGTAAGGGAAATATAAAGATGTTCATTACATTAGAAATACGTTTTGATGCTGGTAAGGGCAACGTTGTCCTACTAAGATGCAACACCACTGCGGAAGCAGTTCCTAGAGTACCCAGTCCTAAGAACATCCTACCGAAGCCTCTTGACAAGGTCGTGGACTCCATTACCGCGGTGCATAGTATCCATTTCTAGGATCAGTCGGTCTGAACGAATGTTCGGACTAGGGGAGAAAATATCAGAGGTCTTTGTCATCATTGTCCTTCCTGCAAATTGCCAACTCTATTGAAGGTGATGAGAAATCCAAAGAGGTGTTGCACTGACATATCCTGTAGGAAGGATCTGGTCCATGTAGAAGAAGCAGACAAGAAAGACAAGCCCGTCAAGGATTTAGTACTGTTGATAAATGGGGCTGTCTTCCCCAAGTCTGCGCAAATAACAATGTTACCAAGAAAAAAAGACAAACACAAAAGGAGCATAAACCTTCTTTCCAACTGTGAACACAAGCATAACATGACTATCAAACACAGAATGAACAATGTAATAACATGGTGACTTCAATGTGCAAATTGAGTAGTCTGTATTTAAACGTAGTTTTGATTTTCAAATTCAAAATGATTTGTAGATTGGTTGTTTTGTACAACATAAAAGGTCATGGCCTCAATTGAGTTAAGAAATCAGCTTATTATTATTGTTAATCATTGCATATGAATTTGTTTATGGATGCAAGATTATTCCTTTAAATATTTAATTTTGGTCATTTTCTTATTCTTGCAACAATGTGGAAAATATATTATATTCATGTGGTTTTTTTCTGTAAATGTTTGTTTTTGGCAATAGAAGGAAATACAAGGATAAACTAATTTACAAAAAAAAAACTTAATGAAAATATGATAGACACACTGCTCATTCCACATATTCACAACACAACATCTCATTTCACATGCAACGAAGATTATATAATACTGATGTATTACAAAATCAAAAATTGTGCCCATGGCATATAATTGCAATTTGTGCCTAAAATTTTAATTAAATGTAAATATTAATCCCGAAATACAAAAAAATTATAAACTATGTCCCGATCTAAGTATAAATATTCAATAAATCAACTATTCTTAGTTGATACAACATCAATGAAATCACTAGTCACATAGTGTAAGCACTAGTTACATAGTTCAATGTCATCCTAATGCCAATGAATGAAGCTCAACAAAGCATATTCTAGATTACATAATGCACTACTAGGACTTGGTAGAGCTATATTTTCAAATAGAGGATCTAAAATTTCTATCGGATTCACAATATAATAGCCTTTTCCAACAGGGACACAGTGTACCATTGTATTTGGGTCAGTCTTATGTATTTTCGTCCTTGCAACTTTAACCCTTGAGTTTAATGCAATCAGAAATCCTTTCTTTCCTTCCAGCCCCAATTGGGAAGTTGGTGTCAACTCATTAGCATTATCTTGACCCTACAAATAAATGAGATAAAGTAAGATGCATGGAAATAAGAATTTAAACATTGATGATCCTAGATTAAATAATTACAATCTTTCCTGAATTGATGTTTTCATTTTGTCAATTTGCAGTTTCGATGGAACCATTGGTGTTTTCTGTACCAAATGTTCATCATATTTTGATGCACGACTCTGCACCCAACAGATAATGATTTCTAATAAATTGATAAAATAAAATAATATTGAACTAAATTATGAATTTTTTCAATACTTACTAGGGATAATGGAGTATGCATTGAAGTTAATTTCTTTTGTATTAGTCCATTCATAGGGGTTGTTATCTCCCCTATATTACTTTGTCAAGGAAACATAATATATATATATATATATATATATATATATATATATATATTCAAAAGATGAAAAAAATATTATTTAAAATAATAATTAAACAACTAACCTCCACCACAGGCGTGATTTCAGCATGAGCATTTTGTACAGTAGGACACTGTTTATATGAGCAATCAGATATTAGAATTCATATCATTAGTGTGAAAATATTTATATTGAAGAAAGAGTAAATAATTGGACACTAACACTTTCTTTGTTGACCACATGTTCTCTCTCCATATCTTCTACTCTTTTCAGTAGTTCAGTTATTGTTGTTTTCAAAGATGTGAATTCCTCCATTTTTTCTTTCACTATAGCTTGGCTTATAGCTAGCGCCTTAGTGTATGGAATTTTTTCAAACAAATTAGTTGGAATAACTCGTAAGCCAATGCCATGACATCGTCCTCTTGCATCAACCCCTAGTACCTTGGCAAGGGAATCATCCCTAGCTGCAAAGTCTTGAGATGCAACTTCTATTGGTGCTTGTTCAATATTTTGCTAACATTGACATACGATTAAATCATATCATAGAAGAAAACATTTCCAACATGTAAAATTAAATTTTAATCAATATCTAAATTAAAAGGTTGAGAACATGCTATTGTTTCTCCTATAGCTGGTGTGATTGGAGTGCCATCCTTCTTTTGATGGCACTTCTTCCATAAGGCTGCCTTAGTAATGCTTGTAGTTGTATCATCAGAGGCTATAGATTTTTTGAAGTTGCAACAAGTAAAATAGTATGGTTAAGTTTTGACATTGCATTGAAACTAAAATATTCTAATATTTCTCATATCGGATAAAATACCATGACAATTGTTTACCATATCATCTTCGACCTATTGATAACCTCAACGTCCAGACGTGTGCAAGTCCCTCTCCTATTCTCTATTTTCCTTGTTTTTTTTCCTTATATCCTAGAAATCAATTGAAAATAATATATATAAGTCAACATTACAAGCCAATAGATATTCTAAAAAACTTAATTATATAATATGTGAACTTTTTTCTTACTAGGAATTCAGTGGTGGCTCGTGATAGGACGAATTCTCTCCACACTTTCGCACTTATCCTATTGGAGGAACATTTTTTAATTTCCTCTATTGACTCATAAAGGGTCACAGTATTTTTTGGTCAATCAATATCTATAACTATTTTCCTTATGGCCAATGGATTTCATACAATATTCTTTAAATACCTATGAATTTTTCCTACAAGATACAAGAATTGAATTTTTAGATGTCATACATGGTTTGAAAATAAACTTCAAAATCATCCAAAAATAGAAATTTTGAAAACAAATACATGTAATGTCTAATACTCACATTAATAATGTTCCACGAGTCCTCTAATTGATCAGAAACCTTCCTCCAATCAGAATAATTGATTGGAACCACTTCCCTTACGATCACACCTAGTAATGAAGATAGCTTCATGGAGTTTGGACCAATTGGTTGGTTCCTTTCATTGATATGAATTTCGATCTTTTCCTCCAAGTTATTGATTTATGCACATTTAGTTGCTCCTCTACCTTTCTTCTTGACTTTCTCTGTCGATGCTTGTGTAGAGGGATCTTCACCTTGTATACTAATAACTGGTTGGCATTGTTCTTTGTGAACATATTCTATACAAGAAGGGCATGTAAAGGCGTTATGGATTTCTAAGTCATAAAATTTTATTTATGAATAACTACAAAACTATACATTAATGAGCTTACCTTGTTCTTCATTTTTCTCCACCTCTTTTTGTGTCGAGGGATATTCCCCTTCTACACGGTTATCCATATGGCATGGTTGTTTGTGAACATCTTCTATAAAAGAAGGGCACATAAAGGTGTTATTGATTTCTTAATCATAAGATTTATAGTTATAAAGATCTAGAAAAATCCGAATTAATGGGCTTACCTTGTTCATGTTGCTCCTGATCCTCCTAAAAAGAGAAAAATGTATCTTTGTCATTTGCTTCTTTGTTAGGACTAGTAGAGTCATTCAAAGGCATAAAAGGTGTAATCTTCTTTGCTATTGTTTGTATTTTCCTCTTCTTTGTAACTATAGCCAAGAATGTTATTAAACATATGCCTAACATCATCATACAATAAAAATAAACATTATATAACTACATAAGGAAATACATTGTTCTATTTCTAAATATTTACCTTGTGAGATGCATATCCCTTTCTTTCCCATTTCATCATTTTGACGCGTTCTTTTTGAAAATTTCATAATCATATTTTTTTTTTATTTCGTTTCATAACCTGCTTTGCCTGTTTTTTTAAATGATTAGAGTATTGATTAGCCATAGCCTATTATATTGTTATTAAAGTACAAAGTAATATGTTCTAACAATTTAAATTAAATAAAAGTAGTATTCTCATTTGTTGTGATGGGGAATTTTGTTTTTTTGCAAAGAACTGACAGATGTAACCTCTTGGGTGGCTCAGCCTCAGTTTTATTAATATAAAACTTACTGGTTTCTATTAAAAAAAACAATTTAAATTAAATAATAATAATGATATATGTCAATCACAAACAATCACTTACATCCATGTCTCCACTTGTACAAATCCTACATAACCAAAAAAAATAAAGTCCATCATCACTCAATTGCTAACTGAAAGTTTTTTAAACGATGAATCCATCTAACAAGTTTCAAAAGTAAAAGGGAAGACTATATTCTATAAGGACTATCTTCTAAAAGGAACATGTGTCATAACTTGAAAGAGGGAGAGATAGGGTTAGATTGTTGTAGGTTTAGGTTAGACAAATACAGTAGCCAACAAGATATCTTAGTCTCCAAGAGTGAATACCCCTAAGCCTTATAGGATGCAAGTAGGACTCAGCTAGGAAGAGCCACCACAATCGACAGTCATCCCTAGAGGAAACCAAAATTTCTATAGATTTTTTAAAATTTTGTAGCAAAGGAACAACTATTTTGATTTCTGTCAATAAAGAAACCACAGAATGCGTATTACACTTGCTAAGCATATGAGAAAATTTTGTACAAAATGCAGCACGAAATGCGTATTACACTTAAAATTGTGTAGCATAGGAACCACTATTTTGATTTCTATCAATAAAGAAACCACATAATGTTTTCAGTGTTTGTTGTTTTAAGTTTTTATGTTGCTTTCACAAAAGAATTGATAAAATACCTGTAATAATGCAGAACACAAAACAAGAATGCAATGAAACTTAAGTTACACCTCACGCAGTTCACCTCTATCTATCCCAACATCTTAGCTTTAACTTTAGTGGTGTTGAATACCAGAATAAAAGCAAGTAAACGCTGCCCTTTCCCAACAAAACTATTCGCGGGAGATAAAATGTGAAAAGTTATGTTAGGGATCCCATTTTTTTTAATTTCGTTTTTTAATTTTTTTTTGGTAAATTTAATTTAGTGTTTTTTTGGTATAGATAGCAAAAACACTCGAGTTTTCTCCTAAGGTTTTCAATGATAAGGGGAAGGACCCTGGTACTCAAAGTCATGTAGGTGGACCAAAGGAATGAAGGATGGAACCAAAGAAATGCATCAAAAGGAAATGAAATATTAGCCTATTGTGGTGGAGGACATGAAGTTAAATAATGTAATAAGCATGGATTTTAAGATATTGAATGTGAGGTTTATTTTTAGAAGGATGGGCACAATGAGTTTGTTTCGATGGATTCAAGTGCACTAGTAATCAATTTTAGCTTAGCACATAAGGTATTTCCTTTTCATCTGAGGTTACATCCAAACATAGTATTATTTCTAGTAGGTATCTACTGCATTTATACCTAGGGATATTAGAATAATGAGACATTGCTATTGAGGTAACATATACTACCTTGAATAATGGACATTGAAAAGGAGGCAAAGTTGTCATTTATCTTGCACTAATGGAGCATATGAAGGAAAATGGTCCCGATCAACCAAATATTCATACTTACAATCCTTTGATGAGTGGATTTCATAAGGAAAATGACTTGATACAAATAAGGAGGTTGAGAGGGTATACCATGAAATCGACCATGCATGTATATTAGCCTATTGTGTCGGTGGATGACATGAAGTTAAATAATATTGTAATAACCATGGCTTATAATAATGCATTTATTGTGAGGTTTATTTGTAAAAGGATGGGGGCAGTGAGTTTCTTTCAATGGATTCAAGTGCACTAGTAATCAATTTTAGCTTACCACCTAAGGAATGCCATTTTCATCTGAGGTTAAATGTTGAGGTTACAATATCCAAAAATAGTATTATTTCTAGTTGAAATCTACTGCATTTATACCTAGGTCATGGATTTATCGGTTACTTTATCAAATTACTTATATATCATTCAAGGCCCCATGTCAATAAGTAAGGATACCATAAGGATAAGATAATTGTTAAGATATTTAGACACTTAGGATTTAGTTAAGATCAACTTGTGTAATATATCTATTAGGTAAAAGTGTGTTTCTTTAGTATGCATTTGTAAATATTCTAATCTTACGGTCACGATATGTTCTAGACATAGAGTGATTCGACGGTTTAACTTCTCTTAGATCATACCTACCATTGATCTGTGGCTTAACACCTGATTGGTCTATGATCTCTATTTAAAGAGCATAGAGGGTCCTTGGCTAGTTGATCGATTATGAGAAGCTCATGTAACTTTCTTTCTTTTGCATAATAAATTGCTCCAAGTAGCTATTTGGTTGGGGTCGTGGACTGCTTCCCTCTCGAGGGTTTTAACCATGTGACAAACATCGGTGTGTTGATCTATGATCTATTTGTGTGAAGTGGTATCTGAAGGTGTTCGGTCTTTTGGGAGTACCATTTGTACCCGAACATGGTATCAGAGCTTTTATGAAGAGTCGCTTTCGGTTTTGATCAAGATCTGGAACCGGTGTTGCTGAAACTTTGAAAGGGTTTCTAGTTTTGGATTTTCTATGCATTTTTTGCCTATGGGAGCTATTCCATTGTGTCCAAAGTGTGTTTTCCATTTGGAAATAGTTTTCGTTTCACCGAAAACCATTTCCGTTTGCTCCAGAAACACCCATTTCGGCAAATCTGAAGGTATAATGTTACAGTGACGGATTTGTTTTTTTTAAATCTCTCATATTTTATCAGTTTATTATTATATATTTTATGTTTTTTCTTGAACTATTGTTTTCCCTGACTGCGTATGCTCTTTTCCGTGCACCTTGCACGATCGCGGCGAATCAGAAACAGTAAGGGAAAGTTTTTTTTCTTGTCTTCTCGGTTATGCTCTTTGCCGTGCACCTTGTGCGATCATGGCAAATCAGAAACAACGAGAAAACTTGAAAACGTAGACTTTCCGGGTAAGCTAACCAAGATCTAACCCCATTGTGTGGGAAAAGTTTTTTTTGTTTTTTTTTTTCATTTTTTTTGTGATTTGCAGGAAAAGAAAGCAAGCACGGAAAACGAGAGAGAAGAGTAAAAAAAAAAAAGCCCCCTTCCTCTTTCCATACTTTTACGTACCTTTTAACTTAGCTCACTTGGTCCAAAGTTGCTTTACACCTTGATAAGTCTTGAGTTTAAGTCTTATCAAGCTACTTTTTAGTGCATGCAATTTCTATTTTCAAGTTAAGTCTTTTAATTTATTACCGCACTATTTAAAAGTCACATTATTGTAAAAGTGAACATCACTTATTCTACAAATGTGATTCACTTCAAAGCAACTTTATTGTAAAATTGATTGTCAAAGGTTGATTTTGGGAAGAGGGGGCTTCTTTTTTTTAGTTGGTCAAGTTAATATCTGCCACGTCACTATTGGGGACATCTTCAACATTTTCTTTGATCAAGCATAGCTTCATCATCCAGAATCCGTTTTAAGTACCGTTTTTTTTTAAACCGCATATTGTTTTGAGATCTTTTCATCCAGACAGTTAGTTTCTATTTTTTCAGCCATTATTTTACGGTATGGCCACCCCTTATGATATTATACTTACAAGTTCTAGTTATTTCTCATGGAAATCTCGTATGGAAAATGTTCTATGAAGTAGGGGACTTTTCAGGATAATCTCAGGGAAAGAAACAGAACCCACTGATGATTATAAGAAAATTAAATGGGCAAATAGATGTGATGAAGCTCATGGATTGATTAGGATGTCAATCTCTACTGATTTTCGATTCCACATATCTGGCATTGATGAACCTGATAAATCTTGGAAAAAGTTGGAATCTGTGTTTGGTAAACACAATGAAATTTGGGGTCATCAACTTGAGAATGAGTTGCTTTCCTTGAATCCAAATGATTTTTCATGCATTCAAGACTATTTATCTAAGTATAAAGTTCTTAGACTCTTATGTGTAGAATGCAAGATTAAGAAAGAAGACAAACAATGTATTTATCATATTCTTTCCAAACTTAGACCTGCATATTCTGTTTTTGTATCTACATTCTACTCCATGAAAGAATCCTTGACTGCAGCTAGCTATCAAGAGCCTAGTCTTGAATCCTTTTGTGATTCCTTAATTAGAGAGCAAGATAAGCTCATTCATCTTGTAATAATTAACAATGCAGATACATCTGGGAAAGCCTTATTGTCCCAACAGAAATAAAAGTCCAAGCCTCCCAAGAAATAGAATTTTCGCAATAATAAGCCAAACAACAAGGGTCCCAAACCCTCTCAGTCAGCTCCTTCTTCAAAAAAAGACAAAGGATCCAAGAAAAAAGGAAAGAATACTGAGCATCATTGCAATTTTTGTGGGAAAGATAATCATGATGAATCTAAATGTTTTAAGAAGATGGAAGCCTTGGAAGCAGCAATGAAGAAGCACCACATCATCCTAGATTAGTCTTCAGAATCTAACTCTCATGGACATGCACTTTGTGCTTCTGGTTACTCTTATACTGCATCTTCTTCTTCTACTTGAAATGAATGGCTCATTGATTCTAGAGCATCTTATCATATGGCCAAGGATCAAGCCATCTTTTCTACTATTGATGAATGTAACACCAAACAAATATTTGTTGGTGATGATAGATCTCTAAGTGTTGTAGGATCTGGAACAGTTCCAGTAGAAAATGGTAATTCAGTGATGTACTATGTGTTCCAAAAATTTCCTGCAATTTGTTATCAGTCTATCAAATTACTCATGCAGGTGAAGGTAAAATTGTGATGTTTACACCTCACCAAGTTGTAATCAAGGATTTTAAAAATCCTCAAAATATCGTTGCTACTAGAACTGTTGATGATATTACCAGGTTGTACAAATTTAACAACTTTGGGTCATCACCTTTTCCTTCAGTTTTTGTTGCTCATAGTGATAACTTGAGCAAACTTTCGCATGAGCGATTTGGTCACTTAAATTATCGCTCATTGCAACAACTATGTAAAGACAATATGGTGACTGGTCTTCCGCTGGTATCTTGCAAGGATGGTGTTTGTTCCGGTTGTGTATTCGGAAAACACCATCATGACATTTTTGACAAACGTGCCTCTTGGCACGCCTCGATTCCTTTGGAGCTTGTGCATAGTGACTTGTGTGGCCCTCTTCCATCTACTTCCTTTTCTGGTTTCAAATATTTCTTAACTTTCATTGATGACTACTCCAAACGCACTTGGGTTTACTTCCTAAAACTTAAAAGCGAAGTATTTAACATGTTCTTAGCTTACAAGGCTCTTGTTGAAAAACAATATGGTCATCAAATTATTAAGTTAAGATTTGACAATGGAGGAGAATATGTTAAAAACAAGTTCACTACTTTTTGCACTGAACAAGGAATCCAACAACAGCACACTGTTCGATATACACCACAACAAAATGGTGTAGCTGAAAGGAATAACTGCACTTTAAAAGAAATGGAAAATTGTATGATCCAATCTAAGGGACTAAGTCTTCAATATTGGGTTGAGGCCATAAATTGTGCAAATTACATAGTTAATCGCACACCCACTAAAGTTTTACAGGGTATAACACCGGAAGAAGCATGGAGTAAAATTAAACCAGATGTAAGTCACTTTCGTGTGTTTGGTTGTGAAGCATGGGCTCACATTCCGGATGAAAAACGGAAAGCATTGCAGCCTAAAAGTGAAAAGTGCATATTTGTTGGATATTATGAAGATGTAAAAGGTTATAGACTTCTTCAGCCACATACTCATGGTATAATCATTAGAAGAGATGTTAAATTTGATGAAAATCTCTTGGCCTGCGAGCCTAACTTGGCGGGTGTGCTATCTTTGGCCTACGAGCCTGATTCGACAATTGTGCCTTCTTCTTCTTCTTCTTCCAGCTTCCTTGACAGGTTTCCAACTCCAGTTTCTGATGATGACAGTGAGGATGAAAATCTACCTCCGCCTACTCATGTTCCTCCAATTGCACCAGCACCAATACTTCCTAGATGGGTCCGTTCAACGTGTGAAGCAGCTGGTGATCCTTGAGATCAACGTCGAACACGTTCTTAGTTTTAGAAAGCCTCTTCTCTTTTGGCTCAAGTTTATGAGAATCATGATCCAGAAAATTTTGCAGAAGCTTCAGGAAATCCAGATTGGGATGCAACTATGGATGAAGAATATCGTTCCTTAATGGCGAATGATACTTGGGATCTTGTTCCTCTTCCAAAAGGAAGAAAACTTGTCAGATGTAAATGGGTCTACAGAACTAAGTATGCATCAGATGGAAGTGTTGAAAGACTTAAGGAAAGGTTAGTTGCCAAAGGTTTTTCCTGAGTTGAAGTGATTGACTACAATGAAACCTTTGCCCCTGTAGCAAAAATGAACTCCATCTGCCTTGTTCTTTCCCTTGCAACCTTACATAACTGGGAAGTCCATCAAATGGATGTCAAGTCTGCCTTCTTACATGGTGATTTACATGAGGAAATTTACATGGAACAACCTCCTGGATATGTTCAGAATAACTCTAGCCTTGTTTGTATCCTTAAGAAATCCTTATATGGCCTTAAGCAAGCTCCTAGAGCTTGTTATGCCAAAATGGATAACTTTCTCCTTGACAATGGTTTTTCTAGATGCCATTCTAACCCCAATGTCTATACGAAAAAAGTAGGAAACCATCTCATCATACTTGTTCTTTATGTTGATGATCTTATCCTTACTGGTAGTGACCCTAACCTTATAACCCATGTGAAATCCGGTCTTAAGCAAAATTTTGAAATGTCAGACTTAGGACATTTGCATTATTTTCTTGGTCTCCAAGTCTTGCAAACCAAAGAA
>LPNX010061859.1:132961-143834 GCA_001517045.1 Pseudotsuga menziesii
TTTTTCGTTGCTTCCACATGGAAGATTGTAAACCAGCCCCTTCTCCCTTCCAGTCTGGAGTCGAACTTTCTGCCACTTGTACTTCCCATGAGGTAGATGCCACCTTGTATCATCAGCTTGTTGGTAGTATTTTATACTTGACTCATTCCCATCCTAACCTTTCCTTTTCCGTTGTTCGTGTTGCCCGTTATATGCAAACTCCTCATGAAAGTCACTGGAAAGCAACAAAAAGAATACTTCGATATATTCGAGGTACAATTCAGTTTGGGATTCATTACAATACAGGGGGGAAACCTTTGTTGGTTGGTTTCACTGATTTAGATTGGGCTAGTGATCCTGATGATCGAAAGTCTACTGCAGGTTATGTTTTCAGTCTGGAATCTGGACCTGTCACTTGGGCTTGTAAGAAACAACAAGCTCTTGCTCTTTCTTCAGCAGAGGAAGAATATCGAGCCACAGTTAATGCCAGTCGAGAAGCTTTAAGGCTTCGACAGATCCTTTCAGAGTTTGGATTCGAGCAGCAGCAACCTACTCCACTTTGGTGCGGCAATCAAAGTGCCATCAATCTTGCCAAAGATCAAATTCTACATCAGCGCAGCAAACACATTGAGCTACACATGCACTTCATCAGAAATCTTGTTCATGATAGTGTTATTGAAGTTCTCTATTGCCCTACAGATGATCAAGTTGCAGACATCTTCACCAAGTCTCTTACAGAAGCAAAGTTTTCTAAACTTCGGTCTATGTTAGGAGTTCAGGAATGTGTCCTTAAGGGGGGATAGGCTCTAATGCCTCCTTCCTTCTCCTAATAGTGTCACTTTTGTAAATCCTTCAATCCTATCCCAAGTTTTTCTTAAGGGGGGATGTTAGGATATTTAAACACTTAGGAGTTAGTTAAGATCAACTTGTGTATTATATCCGTTAGGTAAAAGTGTGTTTCTTTAGTATGCATTTGTAAATATTCTAATCCAACAGTCACGATATGTTCTAGACATAGAGTGATCTGACGGTTCAACTTCTCTTAGATCATACCTACCATTGATCTGTGGCTTAACACCCGATTGGTCTATGATCTCTATTTAAAGAGCATAGAGGGTCCTTGGCTAGTTGATCGATTATGAGAAGCTCATGTAACTTTCTTTCTTTTGGATAATAAATTGGGGCCATGGACTGTTTCCCTCTTGAGGGTTTTAACCACGTGACAAACATCGGTGTGTTGATCTGTGATCTATTTGTGTGAAGCGGTATCTGAAGGTGTTCGGTCTTTTGGGAGTACCCTGTGTACCCGAACAATAATTGTACTAATTAATTAGTCTATTTCGATAGACTCTCTTATGATTATACACAAGATATTTTTTCTTTTATCTGCTATTTGTAACTACTGACCGCATCATGATATGAATCATTATTGTTTCTTGCCTTACTAAGAGATCTATAATATGCATTCAAACAATTATTTCAGATTGTTTTTTTCTTGGTTGTATTTATGATCTCTCTTCTCATGGAGATCATATGAGCTAAAATTTCAATGGTGGTATGCCTTACAAATATACTTTCTTAATTGGCATATCAATTAGGCACTTACCTGGGATATTAGAATAATGAGAAGAGATATACAATGATACATTTAATCTATATGCTCTCCATAATTAAGTTTGACATGAAATATTCATTAATACATAGGTTAAGGTCCTACCTGGAGAAAACCTACAAGAACCTATACAATCCTTTTAAATGTTGAGAATTTTTATCATTAGTACCTCTTCCAACCATATGCAATTCTTATAAAGATAAAAGGAATTTGAACCATTAAACTATGTTTTTTAGACCAGTATTATACCATTGAAACTTATATTCTCCTAATGAAAATTTGATAACTTGTTTGATGGACCATATGAATATGATGTGACCCCCATCTTCATATAAGTATAGTTTTTAACCTACAATTTCAACCCTCCATCTCTTTATATTAATTATCAAACAAATTATAGGTATATACCTAGTATTGTAGATGTTAATGATGGAAAGGACACATTTCTAATTCCTACAACACTTGTTATATGAATTAGTGAACCATGACAATCGTGTATCTAGATCAGAGAAAAAGATGGCTATATAGATCCAAAATTTCATCTAATCTATCCTTAAGTATTCCCTTAACCATCATCCCTAACTGAAAATCATTGACACCAAATGAGGTAACATGTACTACCTTGAATAATGGACATTGCAAAGGAGGAAAAGTTGTCATTTATCTTGCACTAGTTGAGCATATGAAGGAAAATGGTTGTGATCAACCAAATATTCATACTTATAATCCTTTGATGAATGTATTTCACAAGGAAAATGACTTGATACAAATAAGGAGGTTGAGAGGGAATGCCATGAAATCGACCATGCATGTATATTAGCCAATTGTGCTGGTGGATGACATGAAGTTAAATAATATTGTAATAACCATGCCTTATAATGCATTGATTATGAGGTTTATTTGTAGAAGGATGGGGGTAGTGATTTTCTTTCAATGGATTCAAGTGCACTAGTATTCAATTTTAACTTACCACCTAAGGGATGCCATTTTTATATGAGGTTAGATGTTGAGGTTACAATATCCAAACATAGTATTATTTCTATTCGGTATCTACTGCATTTATACCTAAGTGGATTTACCGGTTACTTGATCAAATTACTTATATATCATTCAAGATCCCATGTAAATAATTAAGGATACCATAAGGATAAGATAATTGTGCTAGTTAATTAGTCTATTTCCATAGACTCTCTTATGATTATACAAAAGATAATTTCTCTTTTATTTGCTATTTGTAACTACTAGCATGATATGACTCATTATTGTTTCTTTCCTTGTTAACAGATCTATCATACTAATTCAAACAATTATTTCTTGTTTTTTTCTTGCTTGGTTTTATGATCTCTCTTCTTATGGAAATCATATGAGCTAACATTTCAATGGTGGTATGCCTTACAAATCTACTTTCTTAATTGACATATCAGTTAGGTAATCATGGATATTAGAATAATGAGAAGAGATATTCGATGTTACATTTAATCATGCGATGCCAATCTATAGCCTCCACCTCATTTATGTATTTGCATTGTTCAATGAACCAATTTAGTGGTGGAAGTGTAGTAGTTTTTACAAATGCATGCATGGGAATTTATATTTAATTAGGTCATTGGATAGTCAACAACAGGTGGCATATGAAATTATTGAACCAAGTGATCTCTAATGATGTTATGGCCATTGCACTGCACCTTTGACTAATTAATTTACTCACTACCAAGTGAGATTTATTGAGCTCTAAAGTAAATGAAGTTTCCCATACCTTCCAAGCCATTAAATGAGGTGATCGAAGCTAGTTCTAACTCCTCCTAAAAATACATTGATATGTTAAAATGGTGGTGATAACTTTAACATCTTGATATCCTATCATACTAACAACATATATTAGTTAGTATACAGGTTGGGATATCTCCACATTAGAAATATATTTATATCTAACCCATAGATCCTCCCTACTATGTAAGTTAGAAATATCCTTGGCAAGAAATAGAATAGAAGCTAAAAACGCTTATGCAATAACTAAAATAAGAATATAAGAAACTAGGACTCCCTAGCACCATCCCCATACCATATTCCATAATAAGGTTTAGCCCAAGGGTGTCTTCCTATGAGTCTAACAAGTAACAATATTATATTATACCTAGCATTATAGGCTCATGTCGTGGTTATACATACAACAAATTTTCAGGCCCATCTAGATATAAGATGCTATAGATTCATGCACATTCTCTTTTTCATCTTTTTTGGTTTTTAGAATTTTGAAAAAAAAGGAGTAACAAATGGGTCAATTTCATCTTGTGGAGGATGCATTCTTAATTTTTTGGCTGAGTTTGGACTGCGTGGGCCGTGACATCGTCTGGAGAGGACACAGTCTTGTTTGTGAGGATGGCTTACTTTCTGTTGACTACATATCCTTACAGTTCCACTTCTACAGTGATCCCCACGCTTCATCCAAAAAGGGTTGTTACAGCCAAAAAGGATTGTTACATCCAAAAAGGGATTTGCAATCCATATTGACACCTACAAGAATCTACCACAGCGTTGTTGGGTAATCTCATTGTAGTCTTCCTTCTTGTTACGACTGTGCATAACGTTTCTAGGTAGTGAAGGAGGGCGCTGAAACATAATAAGGGAGTCTGAAAAGAAGATGATTTGAGTTGTTTTGAGGATCTGGCAGGGCAGAGCAGACACCAAAGAAAAATCGAGACACCAAATCTCACTTCCATAAATCATTGCGCACGCCCAGGAAGCTACAGGTCAGAGTTAAAGTAATTTTAGATTTGCTTGTCCACCTTACAAGTGTTGTTACAGTCATTGTAAACTTAAAGTTATATGAATATGATATTTAGGGTTTATTTCCTTGTTATTTATGCAAATCAATCTCTATTGCATTTACTTTTTACTGTTAGCACTATGAAAATCAAGATCTGAAAATTTTAGTCTATTAATATACAAGCCAAACATTACACATATGATGGCGCTGATTTTCATATAGACTTCAAAACCATTGAGATCCGAAACAAACTCTCTATGTTAAACAGATTTTCGCACTATCTAACTTTCTTCCGCAACAGAATTCTAGGTTTCTACGTGTTCCCTTTTGCAGTGGAATTCTTTCCGGAAGGCGGGAATCAGAAGTCAGTTTTTCAACTTTTGACACTTCAGAAACAAGAGTTTCCACACAAAGCTTCGTCCTCGTTGTCGATATTGATCATTGATCTATTAATTTCGCGTCCAGCCTCATTGTTCGTATAACTTACTTTTTCATGTAGCAAAATGGATTTTTGATCGTTCGATCAGTGTCCCCACCAAATCAACGGTGGATTCCAAAATTTATTAAGTGCATTCCATAGAATATAGCGCACATGAAAATCTTTTCAAAGCTTGCAACTTCTCCCAACGATATCACTATAAACTGTCGATATTCCCCATGATTGATCCCCACTCTATGATCTTTTTTTATTTGAGTGACTGGTTAAGGTTTAACCTTATACAAAGCTTCACTTAATTTATCACTGACATGATCAATTCTTCTCTGCAATTCAGAAACTATCACAATCCAAATCCACATAGTTTATATATAGGGTTATATGGAGTGAATGCAGGATGAATTCATACTTCTACAGAACTATATGAAGACATGAAATCCATCAAAACCACACGTAGATTCTAATCCTTGTTCTTTATTCAATGAACCGGAAATTAAAATACACACATAGAATTCTACTTGGTCACTCCTCACTCACTCTTTTGTGCACCTCACATTCCTCCATTCATGCTATGCGTAATTTCTCTCCCTCTCAATCTCTATGAGCTAATCAAAGCTTGTTTGAGCTACCCTCAAACCTCTATGACCTATCCTAAGGTCTGTGAGCTAACCTAAGCTTCCGCGAGCCAACAAGCTCTATAAGCTAACTAAGCTGCTAAGAAAATAACTTGAACTGATATAAATACAAGAGGATTATGTTTCCAGATCCTATAACAAAGGAGTGCAATCCTTATTGACCTCTGCTAACCCTATGACTCAGAACTAACTCAATCCTAACTATTACATGTGGAAATGATCTAGATTCCTTATCCATTTTATTTAGCTTTTACAAAATAAAGCAAATTACAAATGTACGAGACCCTAGGTCTCTTAACAGTTCCCTTGGGCCTTGACCTTGTGAAGTCATGAATTACTTCGCCCTCTTGAGCCTATGCTCCTGCATCAACATACCAGTAGTATATTGAATACAAAAACCAACTAAGACTATTTGGCACAACTCAATGGTATTTTTTACAAGTGTTTTTATAAAATCCCTTAACCAAATTACATAAGCAAATAAGCCAACAAATGCAACAGGATCTGATGGGGTTCATTACAGTTTTCTATTCAAAGCATATCCCCCTTGTATAAAAATCCAATCCTCTCACTTCCTTTAGATAAATCTTGTTCATTGGTCACTATCTCACTGAGTGGAGATGCGAACTATGTGAATGCACAGAGGAACCATTCACCACTCTCATTTTTGTACTCAATGGTTACTTATGTTTTTCCATCAGGCCTCAACCAAGAGTAGCTTCCATTCTTTCTGACCTCTATGAACTTTGCTTCGAGCTTGGTAGCCAGGACATGGGTGAGAGGCATCAAGTCAAGGGTTTCATTAGTTGCATAACTAGTCCAATAAAGGGTAGTGATCCCTGTACTAGGCCTTACACAAACTGCCATCCATACTAACAGATCATGATCTAGTCAAGTAGCACACAATTAGGCTTCCAACAAATTTACACACCCTCACGACACCCTTAGTAACCCACAATAGGTCATGGTACCTTCATACACAAGCTTGTGACCCTTCACAGTCCTCAAGGAACTTTCAACCAGTAACGACAGTCCTAGTAGGCTTAAGACATGTCACAACAGCCCTTGGCAGGCTCAAGACAGGTCATGGTTTTCTTTAGAAAGCATTAATAGAATTTACAAATATGAAAATGACGCAAATAGGAAACACAAACTGAATATGAACACTGTGATGAATCTCATAAACTCAAAAAAATACTTTTCATTAACACTTCCAAGAAAGTTTACAGAGATACAATGCAAGAATAGAGGCTTCAAAAAATCAATTCGAACCCTTCCTCCTCTGTAGAGGTTACATTTATAGTGCAGTTTACCCCCGAGACGTATCTCGAAATAGAGCATCAAAATTAGTTACATTATAGGAATAAAACTCGAAAGTACATCCTAAATCCTAACAAAATACGACGTGGCAGATGTGTCGTGCCCACAAAACATTTCAGGAAGGCATGTTATGCTATGCCTGACCAAACGAAAAGGGAAATCTCGACATCTGGGGCTTTCTAGATCGCTTGATGAAAACAACAACTCTGAGCATATTTTTAACAAACTACGACTAACTCAGCTGCTGGTGGGCCTTCCAGGTTGGTGATTTCTCACCTTATGTATATCTTTCCATTGCTGATCTATAAGGGTGGCCATCTCAAATAGCTCCTTTAGGATAACATCCAATTCAATCAAGGGGATATGGCCAATAGCAGGGACATATGATTTGACAGTCATGAATTGAACCAGAAACTCAAAGTCCTTGCTGAGTTTATCGATGATTACCTCTCCCTTTATCCCACCATTCATTCCCTTAAAATTTGCATGGTTTACTCTTTCCTCGTTCATCAGTTCGACATATTTTCTCTGAGATTTCTTGCCTGGTGCAGTATCCATTATTCAAATGTTAATGGATAGATGTACACAAGAAGAATGGAATGAAAGTTGATGAAATTGGATTCACTGTGGAGAATATGAAGAGATGCTTGAGTAAGGATAGAGTGCAAGATGATCCATTTATTCTAGCATCACGAGTGAAACAGGTATTTTATGTACAAGATACGGTAGAGAATGACTGGTGTGTAGTTTTAGCATGCCCTCCGAAGGGACCGAGAAATTGTAATATATATGAATTGGAGTATGCAGATTTATCAAGTGTTATAGATTTTCAAGGGCGAAATGCAAAGAGGATGAGGCTATAGGTGATGGTGGCATGAATTATGTTCGACAAGATTGTGAAGGCATATGGTTGGATGTTGTTCAGTAAGTAGCATGCATGATTTATTTATCAGTTCTCATTTAAGTTGTATCTGTGAAAATTTATATCTTAGATTATTACTTGGATTTACCTTTCATGCATATAGTTTTTGTTTTGCTACTGTTTATGCATGGATCTTATCTGTTTTATTATGTTATGTAAATTTCATTTATTTTTACATTAGATAGATTGGGTGTGGGGATTTGAGAGTGATGTGAGGGGAAGAGGGGCCATATGAGCTTCAACCTTCATGTGGTTGGCCCTGTTTAGTAGAGAATAAGATATTCTTGAAACCAAGAGAAGCTCATTCAGATATTTTGATTTCGTTTTTTTTATAATTTCATATATGTTATGCCTTTTTTAACATATCTATCAATCGCTTATATGAACATACCATTTTGACATGATATATGCAGGTCTTCACAATGGAAAGGAATATAATGACAATTTGTATTGTTCTCTAATGCATATTTGTAAGTTATCACCATAACGAATTTGTCAATTAGATATCTTATTGTCATTTCATTGAATATAACATGTTGATTTCTTTATTTTGATTAAGTTGTACTTGTCTATTTTATGAATTGATTTTATTGCACATTTGTTGAAGGAAAAAAGTTGATTGCGGGATAGTTATTGACCATGGGCATGTAATGTAATGAACGATATTGAAAGTATTTAATTACAACATATTTATTACAACCATAAGTATAACCGATTGATGGTGTAACAACTAATTTGTGTGAAATATTTCTATAAAGCATAGAGGACGCCAAGATCATTTGACGTTATTGGCATCAAAGCTGAACTTTGACGTATAAATCCTTATTATCAATACAATTTCAACATTATTTGGGAGTATCACCTATAGGTTTCCTTTTGGGCATTGGGAGTATCACCTATAGGTCTCCTGAAGCTGCCCTCACTACTATTAAATGATTTTACATAACGCAGTTAGAAATCCCATTGACTACTTTTTAGTTGTTTGTGGCCATTGGTGGTAAATTCCTTTTCTTTTAAGACATTAATAACAAACTATATATGAATTGTATCCATCCTTTTTGCTGAAAGGTGAGAAATTGAAGCACTTGTAGAATATTTCAAAATGTCTCCAATATATATATATATATATATTGTAAATAAAAGGATTATGTTACTGCATACTCACTTAATTACATTCTGAATAACAGATCCATAAACCACCTACCCAATTTTGAAAAGCTTTACATTCGTCCCAAAATATAACCACCCATCCCTAAATAGAACGACCAGATTGTTCATGGCGTGCCCCATCCCAATTACATACATAAGCTTCCCATAAATAAATCACTACAGGAACCACTAAAAGACGACTGAACAAGACATAACAAAACATCCAGATTGTTCATGACGTGCCCCATCCATATTACATACATAAGTGGCCTATAAAGCCCAGCACTAGTGGAAACACTAACAGTAAACTGAACAAGAAATAAAAAGAGAATAAACACAGGGGCCTCAAACTCAGCCCTGGGTGGACACTTTTAGAGAGGAGCATTTGGTCTGATTCATCTTCCTGGAGGGCTCCCTGGTAGTCATGTTGATTGACTTGGCCATGCTCATCCCTCCGACCTTAGCCTGCTCCATTCTCGGGTGGAATAATTGAATCTCCACCTTTGTGGCCATGAGGTTTATCTTTTTGTGCATTAGCTGGAAATCGAAGTTGTGATCCTTCCAAACTCTCACAGTTTCTTCATCCCCTTGTCGGTTTGCAGCAGCGCTAAGAGAAGAGTGCACTATCAAGTTCTGTTAACCCAATAGAGCATAAGCAATCTGCCATAAGTCGCAGCCCTACCAGTTGTATTTCTAGGGTCTACCACCCAAGGTTCAACCTCACGACACAAATCCTCCTGGGGCATGGCCTTAGCTTTGTCCCATAAACAGTCTGCAACTGATTCAATTTCATTGCATGTCGCTAGAGGAACAAAGTATTTGAAGCAGTTAGCAGCCTCTTGCGCTGGTATCTAGTCTCTAATCACGCAACCCTTGTCAATATTGTTGGCCGATACTTCCCCCAACCCCAAGATTCCCCCGTGAGAGCATTTGGGAGCCATGGTGGAGATAGAATCTTCACCAAGCACCAGCGCTTCAGAGTGAAAAACACAGTCACGAGCCCTATTGACACAAAAGACATAAAAGAGGCTAGGATACTCCACATATGTCATTGAGTAGAGGGTGAAGCTACTTCAGAATATACGGGTGGAAGCCACCTCACCATCATAATGGTTCTATAATCGACCTTCGTCATCCTGGCATCATCCTGGATTAGCGTCCTTTGAGCCTTAAAGACCATATCTGTCATATGCTGTGAATCTCCCTTATCCATCCCTTCAAGCCTAAAACCATACTTCCCACCACGTGCTCAAGTGTCGATAGGATCCTCATCTGCAACTGTACTTCCCAACACGTGTTCACTCGTGGCCCAAATATTACACAAAGATTACCGTCAATGAACTAGATTACACAATGATTTTGTGCCCAACTTTTGCAATTAACCCGCTTGCTAGCTCATCGATGAAATAGACTAACAACTGTCAGATCTAGATCGACGGTGGACTTAAATTGTTATAGAGCGGATTTTATAAGTATCGCACCAGTTAGGAATTTCTTCTATCGCACTAGTTCACCCAGCGAAATATTTCTCCGTTGTTGATTTGCAGCAAGATCATTCTTAACCTTTGATCTTCTTCATCCTTGCAACGATTAGTTTCCAACTTCGCAACAGATTTTCCTTTAACTTTCTCGTTATTTAGTCAGTGAAATTCCTCTTTAGCCATTGATCGACTCGCCTCTTGATCACCATCGTCGGCTTGTTAACCAGTCTCTCCTACACCGTGGATCTGCCACACAATGCACAGCTAAAAGTGACTTACTGTGTGTAAATGTCAATACTCAAGACATTTTTTTCATTCAACTAACCATACAGTCAATGTGGTCACAATACATGATTCAAATGGGAAATTTATTCCAAACTCAATCAATAAACTCAATTAAACCAAAAATACAGGCATAAGATCTTATTTCACAATGGTCCTTTATTTGAACCTAAATACATTGGATCAATCATTACACACAGAGACCTCTCTCTCTCTCTCTCTCTCTCTCTCTCTCTCTCTCTCTCTCTCTCTCTGTGTGTGTGTGTGTGTGTGTGTGTGTGTGTGTGTGT
>LPNX010061859.1:154080-164678 GCA_001517045.1 Pseudotsuga menziesii
TTTAATTCTGCATCCAACGAGCTCTCTCGATCAAAATTTAAGTAAAAACATAGGGAGATATGTCAAAAATACAAACAAAAAAGTAGTTTTTATATTTTCTTCCTCCAAAATTAATAAATATTATTTTATTATTTTAACTATTATTTTATTAGTTCATTTTAGGAGGCCCATTTTGAGTTGAAATTTCCTCTACACTAAAACCAATACATTCTTTTATCAATTATCCTACGTTTTAATCGAAGTTTCATGTGGATCAGCATTAAGTTTCATGTGGGTTCACGCTGATGTTTAGTTTTACCAATAAAAAATATTGACCTCTTATTTGGCCTCAACTCAAGGCAACTTTACTTTATTTGTGAAAAATTCCTATCTTATCTAAGGTCGCACACTGATGTTCATATTTTATACATTAAGGCAATACTAAACTGAAACTAATGTTAAGCTCGAACTAACATTAATGCACAAACATTTAATATTTGTTTGTGAACCACATAGTTCTATGTCAATTTTCGTAACTTGCTAACAAGTTTGGTTCCAATTGTCACTATATTAATAGACACGTATCTTCCTCCTCCAACTGCCACTGACACATTTGGCTCCAATTGTCACTCTATTAATAGACACATATCTTCCTGCTCCAACTACCACCATAGTAAGATATCATTTGCATGGATATTTCCAACAAGACTTGTTAGGATAGACTTCCTTGGTATAACGTCTTTTCAATCCCACGGGGTTCCTTACTAGTGCACAGAGCTCCCACTCTGGTTTTCAATTATGCAGCACAGGGTTCGAAGGGACAACGCACGACCCTTCATTGTATCAAGTTTCAAGCATCTGTTGCATCGTTTTCATCTAAAATATGAAAAACTAGGTCGTGTAATTATTATTAGTAAAGAAATGTTCCACGCTAGTCACAACAGAACAGGGACTTACAGCTGAAGACTTATAAGTTGGAATTCTAAGTGAGCTTAGAAAACGACGAAATGCTCAGGCTAGTTCCTGCTCTTGCTACAGGACCACTTTTATGCAGGTGATGAGGAGTAGTAAATTTGACGTTCGACTGCAGCCGGTGACTAGAATTAAGGATGCATCCAAGATTCCAATGACCATTTTTAGTGGAAATTGCAGCCGAACAGGTAGAAGCAATTCTAGGCAAGTTAGAGAGATAATATGGCATTCTTTAGCGAGACAGACCTAAGGAATTGCAAAATTACAGATTAAAATTATAGAGCATCTTGTTCTACAGGTTGATTGATGATTCCATGAAATTATTTACAAAATTCAAGGTAAATCTTGAACTTTACCTTTGGGCACTAATAGCTTATGTTCCCTAATGACTACTCGTTTCGCCTCGCTCATTATTGATTGCTTATGTAGAACTTGCAGATGAAGACACACTACTTCCCCCCTCCTCCCATGGCTCTACTTCACCGCACAACATCAAGGAACATGGTTTTGCTTCACCGCCCAGCATCAACAAGACAACAAGAATATTACTTCCTCTGAGCTCCCACTGGTGCTTCCAGTGTCGTTTTGTCTAGGCGTATAGATGGCGTATAGAAGGCATGCACCGAAGGTTGGATGATTGCCTCTTGTTCTCTACAGATAGTGAAAACACACTCATAAAGAGAAGTCTAAACTTGGTTTGGAATAAAAAGCTTATACTATGATCTGTTCCAACACGATTTCCCTGTGGATTGAATGGGATTTCTATGTATGCACATGAAAAGACTTCAGTGCTTTTATTTTTCAATCTTTGTGTGTAGTATCCTAGCAAAACTCCAGACTACTTTAATTTGCAAAGGAACAATAAGGAACCACATTTCATATGGATCAATGACCTTCACCGACAAAATCCTAAATAAAAACAACACAAACAAATAACGAAAGGAAGAGAAACTTTAAACTCTCGCTCGCAGTGCAAATTGTATTCGAATATAGCGAATTCCTCCCAAGACTCGATTTTTTAAAGCTTCATATCATTGAAGGCCACTCAATTCCTTACCTCGCGAGCTTCACTAGGCTGAAAACGATCGTGGGCTTCCCAATTTAAGGTATGTTGAAACTTTGAACAGGACAAAACGGTTTAGCAGACTTTAAAGCAGAGAATTATGACTCATTAATCCCCAAATGCCAGAAACATCAGTGCCAGGACAAGAGTTGTTACAGTCAGTGCTTTGCAAGTCTGTTTCTTCATAGATTGTCTCTAAAACCATGATTTCAGAGCAACAAACGAATTCTCTAATCGCGTTATCGAATGCATCTCCTGTTTCTTTGCCTCCTTCATCTCCAATGCAAAATTTCATGCAGAAAATCTGTATCCCTCCCTACACACAAAATTTCATGATTTTTATGGACATGTGGAGCAATGGCCTTCATCGATAGCCACAATGACCCATTTAACAAGCCATTTCTTAGCATGCATGCAATTTGAGCATGGCATAAACATGGCGGTGTTGGTTTCTAATGTCTAGGTTTATCTCATAACTCAAGTTATACACACTCCAATGCGCTTCGATGAAATCCCATGTTGGATATCTAAGCAAGAAAATATGGAGCACCTCTCTTCTCCAAAGTTCAAAAGTAACCCAAGGAAAAAATAAAGAGCCAAAAGAGGCCAGCGAACTTCTTAAAGTATTTCCAATATCTTTTGTTTTACAAGTGACATTTGATTCTCGACTTATATGATTCCTCTAAGTATAAAGTACACTTTGGGAAACATGCCTCCCCTCATAGCAATAAAATAATACAAAATAATCAATCTAATACTCTACTTATTTGATTCTCTACTTATATAAGACTCATGCAGGCGTAGATCAACTTCCAATGCATGCTTTTAGCTCATGATTAGTGATGAATATGCCTTCAAAGGCTTCAAAGGCCGACTGAGATGGCATGATCCATGGATCCATAAAATGTCCATGGTCCAGTAGTGTAGAGAAAAGAGAACATGGGTTATCCACCGAATCCACTACAGGGATAGTAACTATGTTTTCATCAACTATGGACAAGTTCGTAGAAATTTCTTGTAATTTATAGGCTTAGCCTGTAGATATACATGTCTGAACCAGTGTGGTTCCTTGAATAATTTGTTAGAAAGAAGATTTGTGTTGTTTTTGAGCTTGAAAGAGAAACTTTCTGCCACCTACATCTTGTGCATGTGCATTATTAGCCTACCCGATGCAGGGTCATTCGAAATTAATCAAGTCATTTTTTTCTTCCTTTGAGATCATTTTCTTTGAATCCTATCTCACGTAACTAATGTTTTTATCTTCTATAGGTAAAGCCTAAATGAACCTAAAATGTGCTCAATAGCCCCACCCTTCCTCAACCCACATGGATTTGGCTTGTCACTCTTCAATTTATAAAGACAAGTAATTTACATAGGTGAGCCTCGATGGGCCAGCTAGTAATATGGATAGGTGATTATTCATGGTCACCTATCTAAGTTTTTAATTGTGTTTGCATAGATTTGAATACACACTGCAAATTCAAATTCAAATACCAGCACTTTGTCAATAAAGTTTTTCAATATGCTTATCTCTTATCAATTCAATAGAAATATAATTTACTTTATCGATTCAGTAGAAATGTAATTTACTTAAGTGTAAGTGTTTGTCACTCAATACACACTCCAATTCAATGATTATCTACCACTATGGGTAACTTGACTATGCCATGCTGCAACAACCAACAATAAATTCTGAACCTCCTCGACAGGGACTACAATGCCATGTATCACTTGTTGTTGCTTTGTTATTTCATAAACGTGTACATATTTCATTTTCAATTTTTTAAACTTTAGTTAAACCTTGGCATTAAACAAACAGTGAAGTTGATGTCCCTTGTCGATTATGCTTCGTGTTCTTTCAATTGAACTTCGGTGATGGATGAATCAATTGGTTGATAGTACTCATCCATAGTTCTTTTACTATTAATGTTTTAAACTCATCTTTCTTTTCCTATTAATGTTTTAAGCTCATCTTTCTTACACCTTGACACCTTAGCATCACTGCTTCGTAGCCTCTCTTGTTAATTTAGTTATGATAAAAGCAAGTGGCCCTCATTATTAATTTAGTTATGATAAGTTGTGCGGTCTTACGAAGATTCGTTTTGATTATCGATCACATAAACTTTTTAAAAATTATTTATTTGTTTCTATGAGCGTGCTTGTATTTTATTAGTTGTTTATATCACTCTTTAAATAAAATTCAAAAAGTTTTGTATTTAATTTTTTATGGATTTACTTTATTTTATTTTATTTATTTCTTACAACAATAGCAATCATGTGGTTCATCTGAGAGTGCCAAGATATGAGCGTTGTTAAAATGTTTTGAAATGTGAATATTATTATTGCATAGAGATTAGTTAGGCGTTTTATACTGGGAAATATTACAAATAAAATTAATTGAAAATTTTATGTGAGATTATAAAATAAAAATATTAAATTAGTATAGATTTATTTTAATTTTTTTTTACTTAAAAATTTTTACATTTAAAAATTGGATGCCTTTGGATCTTTTTCTTTATTTAATAGATCTTATTTAAGATGAATCTAAAATGGTTATGAGGATATCTCCATGACTTTTTTCTCAAAGGTAAAAAGATGAAGATAAAAATGATAAAAATACATTATCATTCCTCATGAAAACCTTTTATTAACTTTACGAGGCATCCTAAGTTCTAATTTCCCTCCATGGGATTCCTCCAACTCGTCTTGGGGTTTGTGTAACTGTCATGACACTTGTCTTCCTCTTCATGCTCCAATTCTTTCCCCAATTCGAATGGTTGCCTCTAACTCTGAAATTCGACCACTTGGTGGTTGTTTTTAGCCATGTCATGTCACATTTTTCATGTCTCCAATCAGGTCTGAATTTGTCATACTTGTCATAAAAGCTTTCATCATTTGTTGTCATAGAGTGCATGGAATCTCCTTCCAAGTGGTACACATTTTCTTCTAGTCTCTTCCTCTTCCATAGGAGTTAATCCCCTTTACCAATCTGAATTCCTTGTCTCATTATATTCTATTTGACACCACATCACCCTCCAATAACATTACATTACCCGTGTGTTCGAATTTGGATGAAGATCATGCCAAGTGTGTGGGGAATCTAGTCATCCAATGGCTCCACAAGCTACCAAGTGTCTTCATGGACCCATGCCACCTTATTTTCTTATCATTTATCATTTGTGTGACCCATTCAAATGTGACTCTATGGTAAACTAAAGTGCTTTTGGGTCCCATATCCCCTTTATTACAAAATTTATGTCTTCATCTCAACCTAGGGAACTAGTAGGTTGGTGAAACATTATTTGCAAGTAGTCTTATTTGAATGGGGACATGACAAACAAGGTAGATCACAATCTAGATCTAAGTCAAGAGGATGCAAGATGAAAGGTAAGTATTGACATTGTGGGAAGTTGGGGAACTTGAAAAAGGACTATTGGCATTTGTAAAATGAAAAGAATGATGAAAAGCATAATCAATCATCAGTTGAGGCCATTGTAGTAGGTTCAATAGGCGCAGAAACAAGTGAGGCCTTGTATCTCATTAATGACACATCTCTTATGGGTTTTGGACTCAAGTGAATCTTTCCATCTCTCCACATAGAGACTAATTTGTCAAATAACAACTCTATAGTGGTGGCTTGGTCTATTTGGGTGATGATCATACTTTAGATATTGTGGGAAAAAAGGACATTAGGATTTGGCTAGATGGTGACATAGAAAGGAATCTATGTGATGTACGACATGTAGTTGACCTAAATACTAATCTTCTCTCAGTGAAGATCATGGATAAGCTAGGGTATTCTACTACCTTTGGTGACAGTCGTTGCATAGTTTCCAAAGGATCCCTAGTGGTATCAAAAGGAAAATATTAAAGGACCCTATATCATTTTTGTAGTGATAGAACGATAAACTATGTAGTAAAAACAACTTCAAGAAATGCTCAGGATTTAGTGATGCTACGCCATCACAGCCTTAGACATATGAGTGAAAATGGTTTGAAAACTATACATGACTAATGAAAGATTTCTAGAATTGAATATTATAATTCATACTTATGTGAGCACCATACTTTTGATAAATAGAAGAGAGTTGAGTTTACTATAAGATCTAGTAAAGTTTTGATTGTTTGCAACTCATAAATTTTTACATATTTGGACGAGAGCCCACTTAGTCTATAAATGGTTTTTAACTTTAATATATTATTATTTTAGAAGAGTGTGGGTTTATTTTTTGAAAAATAAGATGACCCTTCCATAAATTTAAAGAGTTAAAGGCATGGGTAGCAAAAATATTGAGCAATTTTATTTTATGTCGTAGGTCAAATAATAGAGGAGAGTATTTCTCTAAAATGTTTGATGAATTTTGTATGTATGGAGTAATTAATCCCATGGTACTACTCCATACACTGGACCTCAAAATAGTATGGATAAGTAAATGAATTGCACAATTATGAGACATTAAAGAAGCATGCTCAACACAATTAGGTTGGATAATGGTTGAAATAAGTTATTAATACAACCACTTACCAAGTATAAATAACTTGCCCACAATTGTGTTGGATGGACAAATTTTAGAAAAGGAGGATAGACAAACTTTAGGAGCTCATCCATTTTCTCCTTTATTTATTTATGTCATAACTTCCCAAGCAATGTGCATGAAAATGTTTTCATGAATAATAATGAATCAAAACTAGTCAATGAAGAACTCATCACATCATACCACGCGCTAGTATAATAACATTTTACTTATTTCATTCAAAATTGATTGAAAGCTAGTTTCCACATTAAATTTTCTTAAAAAGTTTCAAAATAAATTTATAAATCCCATTTGCATTTGAACACTTTCGTAATACAAAGTAAATGCACACCATTTGGTCCAAACCCCACCAAACGGAAGCAACATGATCCACACAATAAGTCCAAACCAAACTATCTCATTTGTTTGTTTGTGTGACAGTCCGATTGCCCGTAGAACGATGCGCCGTACTGCAAGAAGCTCATTTGAAACTTCAAAGCAAGCCGTATTTTCTTCTTCTTCACCATATTTTCTTATCTTCCGTGCAAAATATCAAGGTTCCAACGACATTTGTGGCAAGTTTACTCATTACTTGGTCAAAAGTTTTAGTCGTTTTGGGCGTACAACGACATTATAATACGTTTTTTTGGCGTGGGCTAGCTAGGGAGCAAACCTCCCTCCATTGGAGGGAGGAGGAGCAAAGTCAACGTTGACTTTGCTCCTCCTTCCGATGGAGGGAGGTTTGCTCCATAGCTAGCTTATTCCACGTTTTTTTAGGAATAACCTATTCACTCAACGATTTGCACCAATCCGACTATCAAGGCTCCATTTAGAGCAACGATACAATCTCATTTAAAAGTTCGAAGCGCGCCATATTTTCTTCCTCGCTGGCTCGCTCGTCTCCATAAATTATCTCTTTATCTTCCGTGCAAAATATCAAGGTTCCAACGACATTTGTGGCAAGTTTACTCATTTCTTGGTCAAAGTCTTACTCGTTTTGCGCGTACAACGCGGAATGTTGACTTCACAACAAGCATTGCAAAGTGCAGTGGGTCGTTTAAAAGTTCAGGCTTCAAAGACGCAGCTATTCTTCTTCTCTTCGCTCGCTCTATATAAACCTCCTCTCCTCGATCCCTTCTACATAAACAACATCAAGATATCAAGTCCTCTCCCAAATCTTATTCATTCACAGTTTTATTTGGTTGAATTCTGTTCTCGATGAATATGGCAGCAGCGAATAGTGTTGCGCTACTAATTCTTCTGGCAATGGCCGCACAAGGCATCCATGGGTTGAACTTCGTGGTCACTAATCCCGCCGAGGCGAGCGACGGCGGGAAGAGATTCGACAGCGAGATAGGGAGGGCCGAGGCAGTGAAGATAATGGACGCCGCCTCCCAATACATCTGGCAGACCTTCGCCCAGCCGTCGCCCGCCGACAGGAGGAACGCGGACATCACGATCAGTCTGTCTGTGGAAAGCATGAGCGGGATCGCCTACTCGAGCAACGACCAAATCCATCTAAGCGCCGAGTACGTGGGCAATTACACGGGTGACCTGAAGAAGCAGATCACATATGTTCTATACCACGAAGTTACCCACAGCTTGCAATGGAACGGCAAGGGCGCCGCGCCATCGGGGCTCATCGAAGGCATTGCGGATTATGTTTGCCTCACTGCGGGCCTCGCCCCATCGTACTGGGTTAAGCCTGGCAGTGGTGACAAGTGGGATCAGGGCTACGATGTCACTGCCTACTTTCTTCAATACTGTGACACCGTTGCCTCTGGTTTCGTTGCTAAGATGAATTCGAAACTGCGCGACGGATGGGACCTCGGATTTTTCAACGATCTGACTGGTAAATCTGTTGATGAGCTTTGGAATGATTACAAGGCTAAGTATGCAAATTGATCTTAGTTGACGACTTGCCCGCTCACATCTATTGCTAAATAATAGATAGATCAGTCTCAGGTCACTGTAGTAGCTGATAATAAAGGATATGTCCATGGCATACCCACATTGTCGAGGTCGATATCCAGTTGGCCTTTCGTCATCATAATATCATAAACTTATTATCATTGCTATTTGTATTTATATGGTACGTACTGGTTATATATTCTACAAAAACATTTAACACGTAAATTTATTTTTGTATCAATATTTATGGAAAATAGAGAACTGACAACATATTAGAATCCATTAGATATATATATATGAATGAGTTATTTAAATTGAGGGGTAATGATTTTAGGTAAGAAAAAAAAATTATAATATGTTTTTTTATATTATAATAACTATAATTAGTAAAAAATAATTTATATAAGTAATTTGAAGTTGATCTTTTACTACAAACTTAATTAAAACAAAAATTAAGCTTTCTTTGATATACTTGCGATTTCAAATATCTTATTTTATATTTTATAAATTATGAGATTTCATATATCTTATTTTATATTTTATAAATTGTGAAGTTTGATGTTAATTGAGTCAATTCATAAACATTTTAATTTATACTCCCAAAATTAAAAAATATATCTTATCCCATTCCTTTTCTAGAAGTTGGACTTCTACTCAATAAAAACAAGAAGACTATATATGAATATAACATTGTGACAAACACCACCAAACACAAGCAGTCAATATGACTCCTCATTTTGATTCTATAAAATCAAACGCTAGGGGTCATGTACAATGTGTTCATTACATGGTTCATTAAGGAGAAGTCTAGAAGAGCGAGTCGCGACTATTTCGCCCGGACGGTGAGATTCCGGGCAAAATCTTCCGGCTCTAAATGGGCCCCGGCACGGTTATCCTCCATCTCATGGACTGTCACGTCGTCAATCAGTCTATCAACTCCGGCCAGGCCTGGAATTTCAAATTTCCAGTGCCTGTCATCTGAAAATTTGGTGGCGTTTTCGAGTTTTTGGTGCCTGTCCTTTTACGTTCCAGGCAATTTGGTGCCTGTCAAATATTTTTTTTATGCCTATCAAATATTTTTTTATGTTATACTCAAGTGTAATTAAAAAATTTGCATAAAAATTTACTACTCTCAAAATATATGCAACAACACAAGAAGCAAATTTTATCCTAAGGATCCTACTCTCAAAATATGACATCATTGGTTTCTAACAAGCTTCTAGAACTACCATATCCTGAGGGAGATCGAACAACACCATTAAATTCCCAATCTGGGGCAATCATTTTTGCCTTAATATCCTAGGGATCATAAAGTTCTGAACTCAACTGCAGCTTTACTACATAATAATAATACTGCTTCTATGCTGCTGCAGCAACATCCAAGCCCAGAGATCGCCGAAGCTCCAAACTCTGGTTCTAAGAAAAGGGGGCGAGAAAGGAAACCCTAATAAACAGTAAGTGGCATATAGATCATTTGATCATGTGATCTAATCAAGGTCATACCATATCCGAAGTTAAAAGTCAGATGGGGGTCTGAAGGTTGGAGTCGAGTCAGCCATGGCGGATAAGAGATGAGGCTGCAGCACTGCAAGATGACTTGAATTGGGAGAATTTGAAAGCGTATAAAGAATGAAGGGCCAGGGACTGTGACAGACACGTGAGATAGAACTGCAAGACAAAATTGGTGTCTCAGAAAGTTGTTAGAAAAGTTAAACGGCACGCAGGCAGAGACAACATAGGCCAGACATTCTTGCTGAGACTCAGCACTGGGGACTGTGGCCGAGAGACACAAGGAGCCATTTCCGCATTCAAACTAAAGAGCCAAAATCGCCGCTAAGAGACGGAAGTTGAAAGTGTTACGAATATATTTTCCAAATGGAAAAAGTAGATTGAACCAGAAGAGAAGGAAAGAGGTTTTCAGTAGAGAAGAATCCAAGTCGGAATAATCTGGTGGAAAAAAGGACTTGATATATTTATATTAATTGCCTGAAGAATAGGATTTTCCAGCAGATTTTCCAGATGTGGAGAAAAATCAGCTTTCATTAATTTTTTATTTCATTTCCAGTTTTTCCTTGGCGTTGTTGAACAATATGATGGCAGGGGGATACAGAGGTTGTACGCAGAAAATAATTGCACCGTTGGAAAATGATTCCCGAGGA
>LPNX010061859.1:170134-177634 GCA_001517045.1 Pseudotsuga menziesii
GAATGCCAACTAGGATAGTAAGACAAATCGCGCCTCCGTTTTAGTGAAGAGAATCGCGTGCGCGATTTCCTTCACTAAAACGGAGGCGCGATTTCGAAAGCCCTTTTTTTTAAATTGGCCAAGGCCGTCTTTTTCTCATAACCGTGCGGCTATTGGACGAACGAGGACCAACTCTCGACTGTGCAAACGCGATTTTGGGTGTGCTTGAGCCCTCCATCTCCACCTTTGGATAAACCTCCCCTTTGTGAGGTATTTTCCTCATTTCTTTTCATGTTTTTTTCATTTTCTTCGTCAATTTATTTGCCCTAGATTGAAAAAGTAAACCATATTAAATTAAATTATGGCCAATTGAAACAAAAATCCAATGGAATTGCCCAATTGAAACAAAAACCCAATGGAAACAAGAACCCCAATGTAATTGGCCAATTGAAACCAATTCCTCAATTTAATGATAAAAATGAAATAATTTTGATTATTTAACAAAATTCCCATGCCCAATGGAAACCAAAACCCCAATTAACTCAAAAAACAAATGAATATATTGGGATTTTTTCCTTGTCATGTTTTTTTTTTGACATTTTGTACACTCTAATGTTGAGTCTTTAAGTTGTGTATTTTATATAGTTGGTTGTGATATGATCCAAACCATCCCATTGAATCTATGATAACAATTATTGATGTAGGAATTGACAAGTGGCCTCATCTAAAGGAATTACCCTGCCTTCCTCATAGAAATATAGTCACCCTCATTAACAATAGCTACCATAGCCATTGAATATCACCCTCATCAAAATGATAATAATCTTCATTATTAATAAATGGATTAGAAATTGATTACCAGATTCATTCAACAATAGCCGCTCTCATTAACAATAAATAGCTTATGAATAGACTAACACTCTAACAACGTGATCCATAACTAGAATAGACACTAACTACTAGTCTCATCCATATTACAATTGCCCTCATTAACAATAATTAAAACATGAAATAACTACCAATCTCATTAATTATCCCTAACTACAGCCCTTTTCATTTAAATATTAGTTTCCCAATTCAATTAACTAAAATTATTATTGAACAATAACCCCCTTTAATTAAAGATAGTAAAACTAACATCCTAATCCATATGATATTCTCTCTAATGGTATCTATATTAAGAATAAGTGTCATTCTCATCGTAATAAAGTTCATTAAATCACTATTTCCATATGCATATTCACAAGGATCGTTGTGAATCCATACCAAAATCCACAAATAAACACCTTATAATTTTGATGAAACTTCTCGAAGTTGCTCTTCCAAGAACATCAATAAACACCTTATAGTTTTGATGAAACTTCCCAATCCAAGTGTCAAAATAAGGTATAGTTCAGCTCCCCATGCTTTTAACAAATATTTCGTCTTGAATGAAGGGTACTTTTTGGTTAAGGTCAAGACAACAAAGTTCAACAAAGACTCTATGAACGTGAAGATACATAGGTAGGTTGATGTATTTGATTAAACATGCCAATCACATACTAGATCATACATGATATTTAATCCAGTGGAACCCTTGCAACCATAAAATCCAAAAAGTTATGCCAAATAGCCTTTGGAGTCCAAAAAACATCACACTACAACAAATAATTACATATCTAACAAAATCATTACCTATACTGGTATTTTATTCATCAACAACACATTATGCCGCCTATTCTTTACTGTAAAATTCAAGATCAATTTTTAAATTTACATGATAGATTTATTTTATATGTCAATAGTTATACAGTTTTCAGTTCTTAGATATGTCATTATATCATGTGTTTATATTTCTAATGATATTTTATTTGTATTTATGATTGCAGTGGCTACTATGGATCGTAACAATGCGGAGATACTGAGGTTCATTGGCCATTTGAGAGAGATTGGTTTGGCTTGGAGGGGTGGAGATGAGCTTCGCCGCTCCCTGTCAGATTCATTGTTATCTATTGTTGATACGATCGCAAGATCGAATGATGCGTTGTATAGCATCGCATCTTACAGGGAGAGGAAAAGGCAACAATATGCTGATGGGTTGAGTTACAATGAGGTAAAAAAGCTGAAAATAACAAAACACGCCATCTATTCATTGTTTAGACTGCCTGGGACGGATGACATCCCGGAGATTAGCAGGCCACATATTTCTATTAAGTGGTGCACTTTTCCACCCATCAGAGACAACTGGATGGATAGGTGGTACATGGTTTTTGACATTCCCCCTCACAACAATAGGGAAGTACTGATGTACTTCCTCCGAAAATTGTATGCAGATTTTGTGATGGGGAAACATGTCAACTATTTTGACATGTTGGGCTTCTAGGGAGTTGGTAGGGGAATGCCCCAACACTGACCCCATGATAGGCATAGAGATACCAATCCACAGATACCTGCACCCCATGCCCAGCTACCGAGGGCAGACATCCCTCCTACACATGACATGGTTTCCCAGACACAGGATTTTTACTTTAGCTAAGATGGTCTCTCGACACATGGCCACTATTGACCAGAGAGCGCCCTCTTCCTCTATCGGTGTACAACCACCAGATTCTGGTGGTGGAGGGACATCTGTTGGTGGGGATAGACCGACATCCCATGTGCCTCAAAGCGAGCCGCACGTCTGTACAATGTGTGGGGGACCCTGTTATGGTCCTGGACCAAGACATGGTACCACTACGATGACTGGTGGTCAGGTAAGGACATTGTTTTAAAACTCTGTTATTGTTCAATTTTTAATTGTTCCATACTATATCTAACATATTAAAAGATTCGTAATATATATGCAATATTTACTCTTGCAGGAGATTGATGCCTCTCACGGGGGTGGTACTGCACCCGGTGTGGTTGTACCCGATACCCAAAGAACCACAATTGAGGTAATATTTAAACACTTGTCATTTTGTTATTACATGTATAATTTTGTTAATGCATGTGTTAGTCTTGATTAATTTATTAAAATGTCTAATATTTACAATTTTTGAAGTTGCAGGAACCCCACTTAGAACGTGATGCTGAAGACATTGATATCAACGACATAGTCCAAGGTGGAATTTACGACTACTTGAAGAATGTAAGTACATGGGTTATGATTGAATCTTGTTCGAATTATTTAAATTTTTAACTGTACACTCCTTTATAGATCGCTAATGTAAATATAATTTTTAAACTTGCAGATGCTAGAGGCATCTAAAGAGGGGCAAGAAATTGATGGAAGCGGTCACTCCCATGGTGGAGATATGTCCCAGGAAAGGGTAAGTATATTACAACATGTTATTTTTTCAGTACATATTATTCCATCCATTCAAATCCATGTCTAACTATGGTAACACTTTATGAATGCAGACATCATCGCAGATCCCTGCATCGCCTCTTTGGTATGGATCTTCCCGTAGTCCAAACATAGATAAGGGGGTTGTTTACACCAGATGGGGTCCCTCTTCCTTGAACAGAGCGGGTGTGCATGAGGATCAACCTACTCATCCCACTGTAATGTACACACTTCCAATGGCAGTTTTTGTTTAGCTATGTATTCACTTCACAAGTGGTTTTTCTTAATGTTATTTTCACATGTTTACAGCATCGGGATGCAGAGTCATCCGTGCCAGATCTTAGTGGGATTGTTGATGCCGCTGTCAATGCCACATCTACAATAGGGAAGAGTCACAGTGAGGTACATCTACTTGAATATTTGTAATTGTACATTTCATTTGTATTGTTTTTCGACATGCACGATGTCTAACTATTTAATCATTTGGTGAATGTAGCCACACCCTGGTCCATTAGTGCACGCAACTGAGGTTGATGTTCATCCTACTGCTCCTCTTACTACTGAAGAGCACCAGCCTCATCACCTAGAAATAGTTTTTTCGATGAGATGTTCATTTTTTACATAATTGATTAGTACTTTCTCATTCATGTACATGTTGATCATTCTTGAGATAATTGACATATTTTTTTTTTATTCGTAGAGAAGCATGGCAATGAGGCTCGCTGCAAGGTCGAGTATAGCAGAGGCACCTACACCCTCGACACCACAGGCACCTATACCCTCGACGGATGCAGTGAGTCTTTGTTTTATTTACAATTGAGTCATATTTTAAATTTTCAAACTTTGTTATTGATGGACAGTACTAGTTAGTTACCTGATCAAGAAATATTGTCATTGATTTGCAGTCGCCAGAGATGCACAATGGTCATAGACAGAGCCAAAGAGCATCAGGGTCCGGGAAAAACAAGAGAAAGTTAGAATTTTGATGTGTTAGTCCAGGACAAATATGTATTTTTATGTACAGTCCGAAGTTAGAGTATAGGGGGCGGTCCAGGATAGATGTACTTTTGTTTGCACATGTACATCAAATATGTTTTTGATACATGTACATTGACAGGCCATAGATCTAGGCCTTATATTTTTGTATTATAACTTTCATGGTATCAAAAATATTTCATATCAAGGCTCTTGAGATATTCATGGTTCAGTCTTTTAAGTGTGATTATACATGTGTGGTGAAGAATTTTTCTATGTGTAATGTTCCCAATTTTTTTATAGATTTTACAATTGTATGGAGATATCAATTATAAATTTGAGAACAATGCACAGTTACAATAAATTAGGTAATGACAAAAATGTACATTTTAATTGTTTTTTACCACGATCCAATTGCATATACAATGTTATATTAACAATGTCAAATTGTATTCAAAAAGATGGAACATAGGTCTAATACACATTTAAGCACCCAGCACAGCTAAGCAAGTGATCCAACTTGGTGGAATACAAAAGCAGCTTACCCACATAACAACCTAACAAATGTTTAAAGGATGCACGAAGTTGACACACTTAAATGATACACCGGTGTGATCTTCATAAATAAAATTATTTTTTGGCATGATGTCTTTCATCTAACGAGTACATGGGATACACATCAAACCTAAAAGTATCTGAGTATTATAAGGTTGATTCAAAATAACAGTTATGACTATATCCTGCACATTATGTATGTCCTGCACATTATTTTATCATTTTGTTAATGTACATGGCATTTGATGAATGGCCTCGAGTAACAAATTTGAAAGAGATGAAAGTTATGTGTGATTAATGTACATGGCATTTTCGAAGCATTCGTAGCATGAAGATATATATTTTGTAATAATGGCGTAATAGAATGGCCACTTGTTTCTAAACATAAACATTTTCCATTACATGGTTACTGACTTAATGGCATTGTCTCCTCCTGCATTTCATCGTACAAACACTCACATCTATTATATGAGGGGAATATCTACAATCACCTTCAAGTTGACCTTTATGTGAAAAAATTTCACATTCACTTACTGAGCAAAACCCTAGTTTCCAAAATTGACAAAAAAAAATGATCCCTTGTCCATGGACCCAAAGTAGAGGGCCACTCTAGCACTATCGCGATGTATTGAATCCAACGGAGCTGACGGTTCATCGATCCGAGCAATGGTCATCAATCTATGGAATGTTGAATCCCACCTCCCACAGGCTTTTAGGGACACCCGTTGAATCCCTAACCGAGGCATAGAATGGAAACCGTGCATCAAAAAGGGCTTTTAGTGGGTAGTGCAAGCGTTTTTAGGCAGGTTCCATGTGGGAACGCTAGCCACACGTTCACGATCAAGGAATTTGCAAAGCCGACCCATATGTGCAGAAATTGGACATTCACTTACTGAGCAAAAGCCTAGTTTCCAAAATTGACCAAAATAATGGTCTCTTCTCCATGGAAGCAGATTAGAGGGCCACCCTAGCACTATCTCGATGTCTGAAATTCAACAGAGCTGACGGTTTGTCGATCCGAGCAACGGTCATGATTCTATGGCACTAGTCCCTTTACTGCATCAACTAGCTTCATGTCACGACGTGGCATCTAACCAATAAAGGGCCAAAAATCTGCCTGGGCGGTTGTGTCAAGATGTTCTCTTCTAATAGAATACCTACAGAGGGTTTTTACATTCAAATTAACTAGTTTAGATGTAGGCTTGAGAAAACAAAGGACCCTGGTGTTCTTATTTACAATTGCTTGTGACAACACACGACGAGCCGCATTGCGGTCCTTTGACCGTGTGTTCTTACCAATTTTACCAAAGGCATCTACTAATCTTTTAACTATATGAGAACTTGGTCCAGAAGGATTTATCATCTTTATCCCTAAGGATTTCCTAACAATATTCATGCCCCTAGATTTTACAATGATAAAAATAATCTACATTTATCTCCATCACATTTCTCCTCAAAATATTTATTTAGTATCTATTGAGTTTGATAAGCAATACTACGTTTAGATAGCGTACCTTCAATGGAATTGAGGAGTCCTTCATCAACTTGTATACGCTTCGGAGTTCTTCGACGTGTGCTTTCTAATGGAAGTAAGGGGGTTAGATTTCTATCATCTAGTGCATCAACAATACACTATGGCGTTTCAGTAGCAACTTGTTGTCCTTCACTCTCTTCCTGGTAGTTGGATGGTGGACGTCCAACATCCTCATCGATGGTCCGGTTAATATTTTCTTCTTCAACAGTAGGCTCCATATCCAACACCTCTTCAACAGTAGGCTCCATGTACACCACCTCTTCATGAGCTTCGTCTTGAGATGGTAACTTATCACTTTGACTTGATGTGGGATTTGAAACCGTCGTATCCTCTATAATTGGATTAATAGGATGAACCGCCATATCCTCTATAATTATATTTGGATTAGTTTCCAAAGAAAGCCTCCGATTCATCATGTCTATTCTTTTCTTTTCTTTCTCTTCTTCGATGACTTCTTGAGGTCTCTTCTTCCTTGTTGATTTTCTTCCTCGGTTACGTACATTCCCCATCACCACAATGATCAATGTCAATATAGTTTGTTTTTTTTTCTCCTCAATTACAAGCTTCCAAACCTTTAACTTGCTTTATAACTATTGATCCTTCAAGGTGCTTCAATCTTCCTTCTCAATTGTTCATATTTCCCATCAAAACAATAATGAATGGGAAAATTTACCTTTGGTTCTCTTGAATAATATGCAAATGAAAGTTATATCCACCATCACCATGAAATGACATTGAAGCTTGATATCTTATCCTGTGTGCTCCTCAACCAAGAAAGATGTCCTCAATGCTGCACCTACATAACAAAAAGAATGACGGAGAATGTGTAGATTGTGAGTATTTCCACAGGCAGGCTCGTGCTCTTGAAAAAAAATGCACGCTAATGGAATTTCTCATAAAAACAGAGTGAAGTTGCTCTTGGACAAAGACAATTCACTGTTTTAACGGTCCCAAAACACGCACGCGTTTTGTATAATAAAAACGCGCACACGATATGTTTAAGCACAATTAATGGGGTGGGTGCACGGCTAAGGCTTCCCTAATTTCTTAATTATTAATTTCTTAAAGATTTCTTAATTTATTTATTATTAAGTTTAGCTTAAGAAGATATACTAAAATCATTTTATATTAGTAATCCAAAATCCAATTT
>LPNX010061864.1:10053-21267 GCA_001517045.1 Pseudotsuga menziesii
CCGTGCGATCTCAAGTCATATGGAAGGCCAGGAGTCATATGAGTCGGATCCAAGTCAAGGAACGCTCCAAAGGATTTTGGATTATGCACACATCCCGATGTACGCGACTATAGAGGGAATATCCGCGTATGTACACGGTTATCAAGGAAAAGGCCGCTTACATCATTTTTCTAATGTTTTTAGGGATGGTCAATGATACATCAAAAGACAAAAAGTGGTCCATAGGGGATAATGAGTCTGCAGCGGGACAGGGGAAGGCCATACAATGTGTGATTCACCTAGTGTGGTGAAATCCGCTATAACACAGTCATATCAAAATGGCTTAGCATTCATATCTGACATAGAAGGAACCAATCCTCTAACCATGATAGAATGGCTCAGCCCTTACATCTGACCATGGAAGGAGCCAATCCTCTGACCATGTCAGAATGGCTCATGGACTCATCACTTCCCCTTGGAAGGAACCTCAATCTGGAGAACACTAAGCTTCTCCTTGAAGTACTCAAACTTCACTCTGGCCAATGGCTTCATCAACACATAAACTATCTATTTGTCCATCGCAACATACTGGAGCTTCAGTGCTCCTCTCTGCACCATATCCCTGATATAGTGATACTTGATCTCCATATGGTTCGACTTGTCATGGAACATATGGGTCTCTGACAACTTCAAACAGCTTTGGTTGTCACAATATATACAAGTAGCATCCAACTGGAGATCAAATAAATCAGACAATAGCTTCCTCAACCATAGTGCCTCACAACTAGCTGAACAAGCTGTGACATACTCTGCTTTAGCTGTACTCAGTTCCACACAGGATTGCTTCCTTCTAAACCAAGAGATCACACCTGATCCCATACTGTAGCACACCCTAAACTGCTCTTCCTATCGATGGCACTGCCTACTCAATCTGAATCAACATAACCCTCCAAGTTAATCTTTTGATTCACCTCATACTTGATCCCATAATCAGCTGTACCCTTCAGGTACCTCACTGCATGCTTTGTATCCATTAGGTGAACATGTCTCAATGTGTTCACAGGAAAGAAAATATCTAGTCTCGTATTTGTCAGGTACATCAAGGACCCAATCATCTGACGATACATCGTAGCTTCAACTGTCTCTGATGAAGCATCACTCAATAACTTCATGTTCAATTCCAGAGGTTTGTCATGGCCTTGCAGTCCATCATCCTGAACCTCTTTAGGATATCTACTGCATACTTCCTTTTTCTGAGGAAAATTCCATCCACATTCTGCCACACCTCCATGCCTAGAAAATAGTACATCAACGTATAACAAGAGCATCACTAATATTCCTCCTTCAACCTTGAAGCAAAGGTTGGAATCCACTTTACTCTTAGTAAAACCTAGAGCCATCAGTAATCTATCCATCCTATTGCACCATGTCGAACATCAGGATCTTCTATAGTCACTCCCTCTGAAGCATCATACTCCCTTTGTCTTCCGTACTCTATGTGCTAAAACATTCTGTACTGGAGTGACAAGCAGCTTCCTCTGCTACTCATATTCTATGTATCCATCTAGGGTCACTGAATACCAAGATCCTCTATCTTTGAAAGCATTCTTCTCATACCCATCTATGATCTTGTCATCCTTTATCAAGCTTGTAGAAAAGGTTCAGATCTTCATCAAGCTCTTCATGTATGTGTTAACCCATGGGTGTCTTCTTAGCGCATACAAGGCCTTCTTTCATTTTAACACATGATCCTGCCTGTCATGTGACTTCACTTCTAGTGGATGCAAATGTATCTTCATAGTTTATGCCTTCTTTTCATGAGAAGACTCATGCTATGAATCTTTCCTTGTATCCTATGATGTTTCCATCTAATGCATGATGGAACTACGAACTTCACTTCACGTATTGATACTGCATCCTAGACATAATTTTTCTTGAATTGGTCTTCCATTTCTTCTTTGTTACTTCTACATATCTTGAAGGTTCTGCATCAATGATGTCACTGCATTCATCATATTATTCTTCATCTTGAATTGTCGTCACTTGTTCTTCGGAACAAGTCTCATCCTTCTTTGCTTGTAGGCGATTATATATGCAATCTTTCCTTCAAGTCAAATGCATTAGTTGTATGGTTAGAAACATTTCATAAGGTATATTCATAATGAAAAATTCTTATGCATAAATATATGATCAAGCAACTATTTTAGCCAATACAACAATCATCCATATCTCACGGAAACTTTCTAGATGCCTTCCATCTTTACTAGGACAACATTGAGATTGTGCACTAATCCAATATGTCAGCAAAGAGGTTTCATTCTAGATAAGCAGCAATGGAGAGTTGTATGGCACCATGAGCTACTTACCCGTCACATGCATATTAGTAGTATACTGTCATTAATGCAAACATTCTATCATGCATAATATATCAACTGAATATAAACAAATGCATAACAAAACTATATCATGAAATGACAATTGAATACTTATCTTTATTTGTTTCGTGGGTAGACTCTTTCTTGAGCCTTCAAATTCATCATCTTCTTCATTCATAATAGCATCGTTTCTTATCCAAATGATAAGGTGGATAAGAGGTTCTTTAAGAGCTGTGATCTTCATATTCCTTATTGCTTAAGGGATCTTCTTTGGATTGTGAGAGCTTGATCTTCAGTTTCTCCCATCTTCTCTTCTCTTATTATGAGTCGAACTTCTTCTTCTTCCCAGAGTCTACTTGAAAGTAATCACTTCCTTCTCGCACACATTCCTCGCATGAATGAATCCCATGATCCTGGAAGACCATTCAAGGTGGCTATCACCACTTCTTCCTTCTCCACTTCTTCTTCTACTACTACAAGTTGTTCTTTGATTTGAGAGACCCTTTTAAAATATGACTGTATGGTCTCTGCATTCTAGATCTTAACATCCTTCAACTGGTTTCTCAAAGTAATATTCTGATTTATGTTCTTCCCTTCAAATAGCTTGGTCAAGGAATTAAACATCTCTTTCGGTGTCTTTAGGGAATACACTTATGGTACAAGTTGATCCGTGACTAAATCAGCAATGATCTTCTTGGCTTTGACCATGTTCTTTTGGTGTAAGGCTTTGAGCCTCATCTCCCTCTGTAACTGGAACATCTCTACTCATGTAGGTGTCTGATTCATTTTCTTTATAGATATCATATACTTCCATGCTTGGAAGTTGTAAACTTCACCAAGATTATCATCAAGCTGATGTGATAGATCACTTTGAAATGAGAACCTCAAATGAAAATAGCAAAAGATTAGATCTTACCTATTTGAGGTGTCCATCTTGGTTTCGGAGCTGACTGATCTAGGGTTTGTTAGAGAAACCCTAATTTTCAAAACTTGGAATATTTCATATCTGATTGGATAGAAATATATATCCCTTCAATTTGAGTTGTCCAATGTACTCCTTTTCTGAAAACAGCGGAGGGAAGCTCCCGAAACAGGAAACCCTAGTTTTCCAATTTCTTCTGTAGATCTTCCTGATACTATTTCTAAAATATATATTAAATTAATTCTCCTCTATGTCTGAAACTTGGAACTGAGATAGCCTCACCTATCCCTATTCCAACACCATAAGTTTCAGCATAATTGGTTTCACCAATTGGGACTTATGATCATTTTCACAAGGTGACCTGTTACAGAACTGTTTAGAACAACGAAGTTGTACAGAATTCCACGTGTCACTGTTTCATCTTGTGGGTCTCAAAATCAAAACACATAACATATAGTCTGTTTCCCTTCTGGAACATCTTCAGAAATTTCATTTGGACCTTCTTATCCCATGATATAGCAATTCTCCCCAGGTGTCCTGTTTAGGGATGAATCGTGGAAGAGGATGGAACCCTAACGTGGAGGGATCATATCTCCCAGAATATAGAGAGTATGAGGTTGAATTTTTCACACAATGGAAATCAGGATTTTATATTCGGCATGTGAAATTTTTAACTCCTGAGACTTCTCCAATTCCGAGATATAGTGAATGTACCAAAACTTATTAGTTTTAGTATTTTAGGGTTTTTCCACCTCGGGGTCAAACAAGGGTTTGACTTTTCCAGAGTTATACCCAACCAAAAATATCGACCCAGGTCTCTAAAATTTGATTTTGATGAGAAGCAAAATCCTATGTTGGGATCACTTAAAAATTCCTCTTCCAGATAAATCCCTAATTTCCCGCACTGAAAACTAAAACTGCTCGGAATTGAATTCTGCTTCGACAGAAAGATGCGCCCTTCAATGGAGAGTCATCCTAGCATACTTTTGCTGATGGATTGTGGAGAGAGACCCAAAAATTAAGAATCCCTAGCTTATGTAGTTGCACAATGTCTTCTTCTCAAGTTAGCTCTCATACCATGTTATATTTTTAACATCAAGCTAGCATTATATTAGGATCTTTAACTGAGAGAATAATAAGCATAGAAATCAAACATAAGAGACAATGAATGTAGTTTTTTTTCCTCGGGGAAACCATAAATGGAGAAATCCCTGCAACTTCCTCAGAGATAAAATCAACACCAAAAGTAAAACCCGAAAACATAAAGATGATCTCCCGACAGTAGTAGTCTCTCTCTTGTCCCAGCAACTTCTCTCTCACACTCATATGCCCCAATGAGTGAGTGTGTATGTTAAATAGAGAGGCTCACTTTCTATCTATATTCTTTCATTCACTTGAAACCCACTCCAACATGTCAACCTCACTTAACAATTAATTACTTCGAGCCGACATCTCTAGGAGTGTCTAATAACCCTAGTGCCCCACAACTTGTGGGGACATTGCCTCCTCTGACCAACAAGGAGGGTTAGACTTAACACAACAGTGGGGAATATTTCCCCTACTTACAATTAATCACCTAGGGTCGACTTCTCTAGGATAGTATAATAACCCTAGGGCCCCACAACTGTGGGGACTTAACCCTTGACCAATAGGAGGGTTACCCACATTGACTTGACATGACTTGTTTACATTATAGAACCTCTCGATAGGAACATCGGGGCATGACATGACTCAAATACATTATAAACTCTTCCGAGAATAAACATCGAGGTACAATACATAATATATATAAGTGAACACATTCCAAAGTTACAATTACATCAACACCCAACACCTCTTCCAAGTGCTTACCAATGCTTAGAGGCTTCCTTTCCGGACATCATAATACCTTGGGGTTATTCTCTTCATGAAGTCCCCACTCTTGTGATAGTCCCCTTACAGCATGAATGTGTGTTGAAAGAATTCTAACTGGATGTCTTACACCCTAGGTGACAACAGTGATGCATCTTGGTTCTTAGCTAGCAAGGGGGAGAAGCTATGTACCCAAGGACATCCTTCCGAAGGATCCATGTACTCATTGTACATGTTTTCATCATATCACCCACATTACATATAGACATGCAGTTCATATGAGATGTCATCATAAAAAAATTTAATCATAGGTTTCCAAACCTATTCCAAACACATTCCTCTGAGAAGCCATGTATAGCCAGTACATCCTTCCAAGCAGCCATGTACACCCAGTGCATATTTTCTTCATCTCACCTACATTACATACAATCATGCAGTTCATATGAAATGTCATCATAAAAATTTCAGTCATATTTTCAAACCTTTTTCCAACACATCCCTCCGAGAAGCTATGTACACTTAGTACATCCTTTCGAGGAGCCATGTACACCCAACACATCCTTCTGAGGAGTTATGTATCCCAAACACATCCTTTCGATAAGATATGTACTCCAAGTGTGTACTTCCATCATCTCACCTGCATTACATACAAGTATGCAGTTTACATGAGATGTCATCATAAAATTTTAATCATATATTTTCAAATCTATTTCATGCATACATGATTTCCCAAATATCAAATTGTCAATAGCATTGATATTCAAATAAAAATCTAAGTTCATGCTTCTACTTCCTACAAAAAATCAATTTTTACAACCATGAGGTCATCCTCATGTAGTTTGCATTTTTGCAAGCAGGAGAACTGATCCCCTACTTACACATGCTTCCCAAAACTTGGGCATCCACATACACCATGTTATCCTGACACAATTTTAAATCATCCAAACAATCACAGTTAGCACCAGGAACTTCAAACATCAAGCAATGAAAAACAAGCATATCCATTGTTAGCACGAATCAAAACCATCATAGGAGATCATAGTCTCCCATAATCAACAAAAAAACTTCCAATCTGAAGTTTCAAAATTCATTCTCCGTCATGAGAGCCTTCTCATTGCACATGGTACCTTCCTGCCCTGGGCTTCATTGGGTACAACCATACTGCTCTGCTTAGGTCATTCTACTTGAGTATTCAGGAAGTCCTCGCATGTATCCCCATGAACACAAATTCCATTTCTTCATGGAACTACAAGTTCACTTGCAGGCCTCCTCGGCCTATACATAGGTTCCACTTTTCCTGCAAAATATTCTTCGATGAACTTCCTGCAATACCCTGCAAGTCCCACAAAAGATCTTACATCTATTAACTTTCTTGGAGGAGGCCAAATCATTATGGACTCAATCCTTCAGGGTTTGAAGATATTTTTCTATCTGAGATAGTGTGACCCAACTGATAAATTATATCTTCATAGAAACCATAGTTTCTCAACCCTGCATACATCTGATGCTTCCTGATAAATTCAAAGTCAGCCTCAAATGTTCCACATGTTCTTCATCATTCTTAGAATAAATAAGAATTCCTTCAAGGGAAACAAGAGCAAACATGTTTAGATACTTACTGGAACATTAGTCACGAGGCACATAGATGTAGCTGGTGCATTTCTGAAGCAAAATGATACCACTACAATGTCATAAGGTCCATACCCACTAGTAACCAGACCTTATGTCAATCTTGGAAAACACCTTTGATATTCTCATTTGATCAAAAGGCCATCAGTTCTAGGAAAAGATATTTTTTCTTCACAGTGACCCTGTTTAATTTCCTAAACCAATACACAACCAGGGTGTATCATCTTTTTCTTCCTCAAATGAAACCGGTGCTCCCAACGTGGACACATTTGGCCTAACATAATTCAGTTCCCATAACTCTTGCAGTTGCATCATAAACTATAGAAATTATGGTGTACTCACCCTGTAGGGTGTCTTCGACACTGGTGATTTATGTGGCACAAGTTCAATTGTGACATCAACGTCGCCCTTTGGAGGAATCTTTGGAATTTCATATGGAAAAATATTCTTGAATTCCTACAACACCTGACAACAATCCTGCCTAGGAGTATCATTCTCTACTTCCTCCAAAACATGAGTTGCATGCATTCTGCAACATTTCCCACAAAACTTATTCAGCTGTATTGCTGAAGACTAGCTTCCAGAGTTCACTTTTGAAAATCCTTTCACAACCTTCAGGTTGCCTTCTTCATCCAAGAACTCAAAATTCTTGTGGTAACAATCAATCTTTGATCTATGTGCTTCCAACCAATCCATTCTAATAAGAACATCATAGGAACCAAGAAGCAGGACATTCAGATCTACACAAGTGACTAACCCATTGATGACAAATGGAAATTTCCTTAACACCTCATTGAACTTCTTTTCGGTTCTAGTTTCTAGTTGGAATAACCATGATATTCTATGCTATGACTTATTCAAGGTGAAAGGCTCAACAATTCTACGGGAGATATAGCTATGAGTCGATCTAGGGTCGATCAAAACAGAAACCGTCTGTTCAATAATCTCACCCTTAAATTCCATTGTAGTTGATTTAGGACCTGTCTAGTGGTATTCTAACTCTGCACAAATTTTAGGAATGGTCCCTGCCTTCTAACCCATAGCATCAGCTTTTTCGGTACTGGGGAATTCACCTTCATTCCCATTTTCAAGTTGACAATTCCTGCATAGGTGGGGTCCTTCACATCCCCAACATTTGAGTGGTTTCTTGGGCTTTTCCCTCATCACTCTAACTGACTCAATCTCATCTTGCATTGGCTTCCTTTGATTCTTCAGGAGGTGAGAAGGTTTAAAACCTTCCTTCCTTGGGTTAAGCTTCACATTTGTCTTATGGGAATTTCTCATGTTCCCTTCTACCTCTATTAAATGATGCCCATATTTTATTTGCCTTCGGAGGTCTGCCAAACTCTGTAGCATGAGTGAATTCATTTGGTTTTTCTCTACCAATGCCTTGATCATCCTTTTATTTTCTTATTTGCAACCATGCAATTATACCCTCAGGATTCTTGTGGTATCTACAGCATCTGAGGAACTCTCTTGTTCCCTTTTCCCATCAGCTTCAGTTTCATTTTCTTGGATATTGTAAGCTGGCCTTACATACACTTCCCCATGTGGATAACTGCAGCGCAAATGCGGTCCTCCACATCTCCAGCATTAGAGTGGCTTTATTTTCTCTTCAGGATGTCTTGGCTTTTCCCCCATAGCATCTTCCCCATTTCCACATGGATCCTGTGCATCATCCATGTTGTTAATATTCTTGGAGCTGATCCTCTTGAACCTTATTGGTCAGACCAAGACCAATGTTTCAATCTCCACTATGACTCTGCAAAATATGTTAACAACGTCATTTTTTAGACAATATCATAAATCAAAATAAATTACTTACCAACTTCTTATTGCAGGAATGAATGGTCAAGATCATAGTAAAATTTAGATCACAATGACGGTGCATTTAGATGGGTTGGCTAAGTTTAGCAATTCTGCTAAATAGCATGATGTAGTTGTCTTTATGCAACCAATTTCCTTGGCACATTTATACCAATGATGCAACCAGTAGCTCTGTCAAATCATAACCTGGGTGTTCTTTTCCATTTTATCTATTCAACTTGGCCCATTTAGGCCCTAGTGCTGCAACCTACATCCCCGATACCACACTGTCATGTCCCCTACCATCCACTAGAGAGAGAACGCGACCATAGTGCTTCCTCATTGATGTAGGAGCATCTAGCTCGAATTTCATTGAATTATGTATGTATTTTGATAGATTCCTGATTTTTGAAGAGATCTGAAGAAGCATGAAATCATCTTGCGTTCACTCTATTCAAGTTTAAAATAAATTCTTCAACTTCCCCACAATGGAGAAATTGCTCCTGTCAGTAATCAATTCGACGTTCCATGAAGAAATATCTCAGTGGGGATTGAATGGTGGAGAAAGATCGCGACGAAAATTTATAGTTACCATCTGTTCTACATCTGAAGATAGATCAATAGATGAGAATCAACTCCCAAGAATCAACAATGTGGAAGTCTTGAGTTTGCAGAATGAGGGAAATATGAAAATTATGATCTCGCATGTGAAAAGGAGAGTTGTGGAAGGGGATCTACAGAAATAGATATTGTGAAGATGCATCTCTCAAACCACAAGTTGTGTAAAGGATAGTTGCAGAAGAATATCTGTTGGGAATATAATTTACTGAAGGATTTTTCCACATCCCGCATCCCACAAGTTGCGGAAAGGAGAGTTGTAGAAGGATATTTATGTCAGGAAATTCAGCCTATTAACAGAAGTCTTGGATAGATTTGATCATTTAGTCCATCACCAATCTGAAAATCTAATTCACATAACATAAATTAAAAATGCATTGAAAGAAAACATACATAGATGCATACAATTGCAATTATACAATGGAAGCAATTCATCAATTCAACACATTAGGCATGTTCATCATATTCAATTAATCAAATACAACTGTAGAGATTAACATAGACAAGAATAATTATCCTGAAATAAGTTTGTCCCGCAACCAGCTACGTCACTGCAACGTTCCACCCATCCATAGTCCAAAGCGCTCATCAATCTCTCAACGGCACTGCCACCCCCATGCTGGGCATGATTCTAACAAGGAACAAGGAACACTAGCAAGATTAGACATAGCAAAGGATACAACAAAACTTAGCTAAACCAACAGAGTGGGTTTATTAGGATGCAAACAAGCAAGCCAATATAGTTCTGGGTTTATCAGGCTAATCGGCCAAGCGAGCTAACAATTGGGTTTATCAGGTTACTCACCCAATCCAACTAACATATGGGTTTATTAGGCTACAAATCCAAGCAATCTCACTGTTGGGTTTATCATATTGCAGTCAATAAGCCAACATTCACATTAAGGAGCAACCAAGCCAACTAAGATATGGGTTTATCAGGATGCAAAGGACATGGAAAGCTTGAAATGCTAAGCTAGTGGGATCAAACACTGATCTATGGACACCTACACTAGATCGGGATTGGATCCTAAAAAATATACACACCCAACACAAGGAATCATCCCCTTCTCTGCTACACAGTCCCGCAGGTTATGCCTTCCATTCCATTTCTGTTTAGGGGGTGCAAAGAAGAAAACCGGCCCCTCTAGATCTATTTGCGAGGTTGCTTCCTACACTAGGTTTATCAAACTATTTCAGACCTAATTCCACTCCAAACCAGTTCATACCAAGGAAAAATATGCACACACAACAAACCACAATGTCAACACAACAAAACAGTATTCCACTCACTCAATGGCAGAAGAGACCATTTCACAACAAAATTGAGGAAACCACAGATGACCACTCTTTCTCATAAAATCATCTGATCTCCACTGCTCATTCATTCAACAAACAAAGAAGACCCCAAAATTTGTGTGGATGAGGATGGTAGCAAGAGGTGAACAACCCAGAACAAAACACAGTTCTGCAAGAAAGACAAATGCACAACGCACATGAACAGAATGGAATAGAGAATGATCATAATGGACCACAGGATTTTGGTGAGAGCAATAGGATAGACTGGGCATGCACAAATTGTTAGAATAATCAAACCCATAGTATTACCCACTTAGACATTAATTCATTTATTTTTGTCTTATTTGCCTAGTTCATGAGTCCCACCATGTTCAAGTTGCTAATTGCCTATCCATAGAGGTCAAACTTGCCATATTTGACTCATGTAGCACTTGGGAAAGCCTTAGGAATCAAATCTTCTTTATTCCTAGCCTCCTAGGTGCCCTTCTTCTTTTTCTGCTTTGTTGACTGCTTTTTCAGTTTTTAAAGAACATAAGGAAAGCAAGACTAGGTGAGGTGAACCTGTTTTATTCCCCTTTCATACTCCACTCTTTCCTCCATGCAAAAGTATGTTTGAGCTGCCATTTCACCACTCATTAACTTTCCCATGCGCCCTTGCCAATTCGTGAGCCTCATGACAGATTTGGGATCAGCTTTTTACACCTATGGGGGATTTGCCTATTTTGGGTAAGCCTGCTT
>LPNX010061900.1:11567-37419 GCA_001517045.1 Pseudotsuga menziesii
TTACAAATAATGCCATTAGATAAATTAATAGGTAAAAAATATTAATACAAATTACAAATTATAATAATAAAATAATGTAAAGAATCTAAGTTTAAGCATAGGAAGATATGCTTCAACTTAATATAAATTTGATTTTATATAGCTTATAATGATAATATTGTAAAAAAAATGGTGAATATATAGATTGAAATGAGTGAATTAAGTAATTTTTTGGTTTTTCATTTTTTGAAAACTCAATCTTGTTGAAGTTCTAAATTCTAGATCCGTACTCGACAATACATATAAAGGGAAGAAAATAAAATAGAGTATGACCTAGTTTTCCATGTTGTTGCTTGTGTATATGTTACTAATTGTTTTTCTGGTCAATATTCTAAATATGATTAGGGGTAGTGTCCTGATCCACATGTTCAATATTACAGTGACTATATGAGCTAATAATTTTTCATGGTATTAGAGGTTTCAGCCAATTCCTAGGCATTTCCAGTTCTTGTTGTTTCTTGAAGTTGAGAAAAAATCCCCATGTTCTAGCCACCCATTATCAAGATTGGGAATTAATAAGTTACTATGCCAATACATAAATTTGTTACAGTAACAAACACATTGACTGCTATATCATTAAATAACTTTGTAGGTCACTCTAAAATGGAGACAATCTCTTACTAATATGGTAATTCAACACATGCACAATATATGCTTTATCAAATTATAAATAAAATGGTTAATAATTTCAACATACAAATAATGCCATTAGATAACTTAATAGGTAAGAAATTTCTTGCAACATCTATTGTTCATGAGATGAGGTAAACCTTGATCAACTCAATTATTAATACAAATTAAAAAATTATAATATTAAAATAATGTAAGGAATCTAAGTTTAATATTAGGAAGATATGCTTCAACTTTATATAAATTTTATTTTATATAGCTTATATTGATAATATTATAAAAAAATGGTGAATATAAAGATTGAAATGAGTGAATTAAGTAATTTTTTGGTTTTTCATTTTTTGAAAACTCAATCTTGTTGAAGTTCTAAATTCTAGATCCCTTGTATAATTCCAAATTTAATGAAATATGTGTTATAAGTTAAATAATGAAAAGGTTTATTTTTTTCTTTATATTATAAAAATAGTATACATTGATATTTACTATAAAAAATATAAATACTTTCTTCCTTACCTAAGTGTCTATGCCTTTTCTATGTGTCCATTTATGTTCTGGCTTGTATTAATGTTTCAATTACTTAACTTATACACAACTTATTTTTATAAACATTAGAATAATCAACAAATTCATTAATATCAATAAAATATACTATAATCATAATGACACTATATTTTTTTTAATTAAAATAGAGTAAGCAAAATTTTCCATAATATTATTTATTTTTACTAAGGATAAATGATAATAAGTTGAATAATGAAAAGGTTTATTTTTTCTTTATATTATAAAAATAGTAGACATTGATATTTATTATACAAAAATATAAATACTTTATTCCTTACCTAAATGTCTATTTATGGGTGGTCTATATGTCCATTTAAATACTTTATTCCTTACCTAAGTGTCTATTTATGAGTGGTCTATGTGTCCATTTATGTTGTGGCCTGTATTAATGTTTCAATTACTTAATTTATATACAACTTATTTTTAAATAAAAATAACATGTTTTTCAATCATATTTACAAGTTATAGTAAATAATTGAATTTTTTTCTCAAATATTAACCTAATTTCTATTGAAACTTAATAAATTATTACAACTCAATTATTTAAGCCAAGCACTAAATATTACACTAATCAATATTAAACGGAAATAGTATTCAAGTTAGCATTCAAAATACTTAAAAATTCAACAACATGAGGGTTCACAAATTAGCATCCACAAATATATATCATAAAAGTCTCTTATGGCTCTTGAGAGAGTTCGGCGGGCAAGCGGGGTTATATGAAGACATACACTAGTACAAGTCGTTACACAAAGATATTATTGGTGTGAGAATTTATCATACATTGATACTTTGTTTACTCTTTTTCAAAGAGCTTTGCATGCATCACACGTTTTCGATTGCTTGTTTCAATATGAAAGGAGTGTACAATTTATAAATTTAATAACCATTATTTAATAGTGAAATGAATTTTAGACTCCATAGACATTGAGGATTCATCAAAATGCATTAGGGTAAAGAACAAGGGAATCTTATCCCTAAAATGTTACTCATAAATAATTAAACTCTTACTTTATACTTAAGGGATTTTAATTTAGTCTCATAATAACAAACTTATAAGTCCATTGTACATTAGAATTTGATTTAGAATTTAATAATTTGTTATCCATACTTAATGGAATTAGTCTTGGCTTCCTTAATAACAAGTTTAAGAATCCTTTAATCCATATTTTAAACTTGCCCTTCTTTATAACAAATTTTATAAATCCCTAAATCCAATCTTAGATGGAATTTGAAACTTTATACTCATTCTTTAAAATTTAAACCTATTCTTTAAACTTTAAACTCATTCATCCCTTATTGAATTGTATTCTTTTCATTCTTTAAACTCTAAATAAACTCAAGTATTTACATATTAGATCATGTAAACGATCACCGAGTAGTGCTTAAAATATTTTAACAACACCCAATCAATTTGTTTGTCTTTGGAATTGGACCTCTTTTTTATAAAAATCACTAAAAGAAAAATTATTGATTTTGGTAATGGGATTTTCTCCCATAAGGGAATGCCGAGCAATTAAAAATATTGAGTTTAAACAATGAAACCATCACCGTTGATTGGAAATGAACTGAAGTTCAGGAAACCACATTTTCAGTACACATGAATAAATAAAAATGTAGGAAAATTGTCTATTTCAAGAATCAACTTAAACTTTTGACAAAGGGGATCACCTACCAGAGCCAGCCATATACATATTTATTTCAAGATTTTCTTTAAATGTTTGGAAGAGGGGATTGCATCCGTAATCTAGGCACATATGTTTTTTTTCAAGAATGAATTTAAATATTTGGCAAAGGGGATCGCTTGCCCCAGCCACTTATGTTTCTATTTCAAGATTCAGGTTAAATGTTTGTCAAAGGATATTGGCTTCCCCAGCCAGTCACATACATTTTTATTAGGCTTTCAAAGATTTAAGAATCAACCAAAATTTTTTATCAAGCATTGAGAGATTTAAACTCAACCAAAACCTTTTTATCAGGCATTGAGGGATTTAAACTCAATCCAAACTTTTTTATCATGCATTGAGAGATTTAAACTCAATCAAAACATTTTTATCAAGCATTGAGAGATTTAAACTCAACCAATTCACTGAGGTAAAATGTCTGGCTTCAGATTTGTAAAGAATTAATTTAAAACAACCAAACCCAAGCATATCATTCACAATTAAGGCAAGTCTTTTCAATCGTTTTTTTTTTTATAATATTTTTTTAGCATGGCTTAAACGTTTTCACTTTTCAGAAAGGTAGTTGAAGTATTTGGATATAATGAACTAGAGAGCAATGAAGAGTGGATATTATCTTTAACAATTATTCTGAAATTTATAAATATGTTTATAGTAGCTTCTCTAGTTTACCAGCCGTTTGAAATTAAAAACAAAGATTGATTGCATAGATCAAAACTTAAAAGCTAGAAGAAAAAAATGCTTGTGCTTTTACTCAGCTGAGCACTCAGAGCAGATGCAAGGGAAGGTACCCATGCAACCTTGTGAATTGTATCTGTTCTCTTTTGTACATTTTTATAATTAAATTTTACACATCCACATCTCAGGATAAGTATTATTAGATGTTATAAAACATATAAGTAGTAAATAACAGACAACTTTAAGGAAATACCATAAAAAATAACCATAATATAAATGAAAATCTCATGGACAGTTACCATGAAGACCGACTTAGGCCTTTATATTCCCATGTAGAATTCTAAAGGAAAGCATCTAAACACGAGACTTTTTCACATGGAACTCTGACCACAAAAAAAATCAGATGCATAGGAAGCCATCTTCATCGTTAGAGATGCTAGACAAGTATGTCTTACTGAAAGAAAAGATGGAAATAACTCTAAAAAACATGAATGATTGAAAAGTATTAACATGTAAATGAAAAGGTTAGAACACATAAGAAAAAATAAAACTTTAAATACCTTGATAAAATCTTCCCTATTTGTATCAATAGCCATAAAATGGACTAGCTCTACAACAGATGAAAAAGATAATGAAAAAATCATCATAGGCCATGAAAACTTTCAGTGGTTTAAAATAATTACTATGCTCCTTGAGAAAGGACTCCAAATTCTCTGAAACTTTTAGTCAAGGAAGAAACCCTTCACTTATTAGAAGCATCATCTAAACTAGGCTTGAAACATAAAATGACAATGGAATCTTTACTAGTAGTTTCAACATCATAGCACAAGGAAGGATATGCTGCCATCTTCTGCCTAGATATAATCAAATACCTCTATTCCCTAACCATGAAATCAAATCAGTGTTGCTGAATACGATTTCCGGTCCCAAACCGTAAGAAAATGCACAATCCAAGGGAACAGAATTTAGTAAATCAAATGTCATTCCCTCCTGAAATATGCAAACTCGTGGGTTTGTAAATTATTTTTCAGACTAATAAAAATCATTTTCAATTTATCAAACCCTAGAATACAACTTCCAATCAAGACCAAGAAAAATGATGAATGGCCCCCTCCTTATTTTAAACTGATTCCTGCAAACAATTGAAAATAGATCAGTAATAAATATAGTGTTAGCAAGTGGCCAAAGACTATAATTTTAAGAAATAACAGACGCCAGCCAAATATCAAAGCATCTTTATAAAACGGACTGACTATAGCAAAAACTAGGCAAATTTTAGGCAGATGAACTCCAATGCTGTAAAAAACAAATAGAGCCAAAAATTCTGAAGAATGGTCGGGAAAAAACTGTTCACAGTCAAAATCCAAAAAAATTAAATAAAAATATGCTAGGAGGATGGTGGTGGAAATTTGAGAAACAACTACTATAGAACAGCTGGAGAAATTTCAAAAAAAATTCAGAATACATGTTAGCAAACATAAGTGTATACATTTTGGCTATTTTAACCTAAAAATATATGGAAATGATATTGGAAAAAGGAGATTCCTTAAACGTAAATATTATATAAAAGAAGACAAAGGACCACATCCAGTAAGCTTAATTTTATGAATCTGGTGTTGAAATTAACATTTTTTTCCATCCAGAAAAGATCCAAAATATATACTCCAAAACGAATATATATTGAATTTCATCTAAAGGCTTTGGAGATCAATACAATTTAACCAAAATCAAAATAAATGAAAATGATAATAAAATAAGCACCAAATATTTACCATCTAGTAAGCTACAAAGAAACAATCATTTGTACCCAAAAAAACAAAAAATAAATAAAATCATATCACCTATCCATTTCGAGTGGCCTTTGTTTCGCTATATGCACTGGTATGTATATCTCCCAAATTAGAATCAAGAACTCCAGATTCCAAACCTATAACTTTGTTGTGACAGGGTACTCATCCTTGTCTATGTAGTTTTTATTCAAGGACTGTAATATAAGCTTATCGCATTCAAGCTCCATCCATGTTGTGACAAATGATGCGAGGTTTAATCTTGCGTTTCTGTCCAACATGATAAGCTCAATTGTTGGGCATGGATTTCTCTAGCATTTTGAACCTGCAAGCAAGCATTTTTAAACCATTACAAATTCTCTCATATCTTACACTTGCATTCAATCCCCCAAACATATCATAAATACATTTCAAATTTCAATACATCTATACATGGAATAATAAATGAAACTCCATCTATTACCACGGATTTCAACAAATCTATACATGAAATTTATGAAACGTTGTAAATCACCTGCATCTATGAAGGTTGCATAGAAACTCATGATACACAAAACCTTCAACATGGTAACTGAGAATTATACAAGAAAAAAATAGGAAGACCATTGAACCTGGGTGGACCAGACCAAACATAGCTAGATGCAAACATTGAATGAATTGTTTGCTCTTCATATGTGCCATAGTTGGGCGGAAAGATCTAGTTGAGAGCTCGTAGTTAGTTTCTAAGATTGGTATAAATTCATAAAAAAAAATTGTATTTCTTGTAAAAACGAGAGTGGTGAAGATTCAAGGTAGGGAATGGAGTAAATATGAACAATTGCATAGATTGGAGACAAGGAAGAGAAGGTGGAGATCCACATGATACGTGGCAATCTAAAAGTTAAAAGTGTATAGAAATAACAAGATGAAGATTTCTAACAGTCTTATTATGACAGACTTATTATGGAAACTTCTCGATAAACTAACCTCATAACTATGCAGCTAAGTTGTGAGAAAACCAAAGTCTAATACATTTATAGCATTGTTGACATCATGTCGTTGTCGGGTCTTGGGGCACAGGAACCAAATCCAATGTCACCTTCATCAAACCAATGATAGCTTAAAAAAAAGGACAATTAAAAAAAACTTAAATAAAAATTGCATTAAATATTGTAAAACCATAGTCTAAACTCTCATATTTTTAAAATTTCCCTAAATTAATACACTTGACCGATTCATATATATCCCCTGGTTGGGGACATAAGAAGAAGAAGAAGAATTGACAAACATAATAGAATTGAATAACATAAATAATAACCTAAATAGATTAAAAAAAAAAAGACTAAATCAATAATAATAAAAACTAATTAGTTAAAAAAAGCGACACATTCACCATTAATAAAAACAAAAAACAAATATTTATAGCAATCAATAAACCTATATGTTCCTTTGAGAGACACTCCTTCTCCTGAATACGGACTCAATTCTGAAGTCCGAAACGCATCGAGACTAAAAACTCCACACAGGTTCCAAAACTCTCCATCAATGACTACTAGTTGTGAAATCCTAAATACAACCATTATTTCCATAAATGGAAGGGAAATGTTGGGTGAACTTCAACAACTGACAAGGAAATGGATTGTTATTGAAAAAGGAACTGCATGACTAATTTTTTTTAAAATATGTAGGGATAATAGGGTCATACCTAAATTCACTAGAATCAACCATCACCTAAAAAACTCGAATGAAGCAATTTTCAACCACACGAGCTTGGATCTGGTAAGAAATGAGATAAAAAGGGTGAGAAAAAGACTAAATAAATTATTTGACGAGTTTCCAAGTCTCAATTTATCATTATTGAGTAGGATCCACAATTATATTTGGGCTAGATTCCACTTCTGCTTGGTTGCAAGAGCCAAAAGAACCTGCGAAGAGCTGAAAAAACACACATTAAGAAGTTCTCATGGCTTCAAAACAACATTAATAAAAAAACTAACAGGACAAAGAGTAAGATATGAAACGATAATACAAATAATAGGGTTATTAATATTAATACAAATAAAAACAATAATAATATTAATACAGATAATAATGTTAATACATATAACAACGGTGATATCATTAATTTAAATAAAGAGATGAACGTTTTAAGCCACATAAGGGAGGAGGGAAATATGAACAGCGAGAGGGTGATGGTGAGGAACAATGTGGTGAATAACAACAAGGTGAATAACACAATGAATTAGCATGTGAACGCTGTGAAGAACGATTTTGATCTCTACAACGTTGAATTCTTCAAACAGAGAGATATATGTAGGATCGAATTCGGAAAACAATGAGATGAATGGAGCACACAGCAATGTTAACCTAAAACCAAATAACAGTAACATCTCCGTGCAACCGGAGAATGAGAAAACGATTGACAAAACCATCATTGTAAATCTTTCAAGTCAACAGTTACATGTTGACTCCATATGTGTTTTTGAGAAAGGATTGAGTTTCTATGTCGTGCCCAATAAGATCCCAGATGAGAACATCATATGCTCCATTGAAAATGCCATCATAACAATCCCAAAGGATACGACAGAGGAAATAAGGCAGGAGTGTGCAATTATATTAAGAAAAGGAAAACCGCCTAAATGAAACATCACCAACAATGAGGCAGAAACCATAAAAAACCTAAAAAACAATAAAGAACTAATGATCATGAAGGAAGATAAAGGTAATAATTGACTCCACTGATTATGAAGCAAATATGATGGGACATTTTATAACAACTCGATGCTACCAAAAACTATCAAAGGACCCAAGAGTAATAACCACAAGAGATGTTACAAAAATCATAAAAAACTCCTCACTAGATAAAGGAATAAAGAAAAAACTCATTCCCAAGAACCCCGTCATCCCAAGAATATATGGACTCCTGAAGATTCACAAAAATGGAGAACCATTGAGACCAATTGTGAACACTATTGGGTCACCAACTTATAATATTGTAAAACATCTTACCAAATCTCTAAAATCACTAGTTGGGAATTTAAATTCATATATCAAAGATTCAACACATTTTATTCAAGAAATAAAGAATCTGAAATTGGATGATAATGACATGCTTGAGAGCTTCGATGCGGTTTCCCTTTACACAAAAGTCATATCCCTTAAATAACACTACAACAAGCATCATATACGTGAAGCAATTCAAATATAGAAACATTCTAGAAATTTCAACAGGGATGACAAGCTAATTCTATGCAAGGTCGGGAAACCAATCATTCACTCCATAAGGTCAAATAAAGATCATAATAATAATGATAATAATAATAACAATAATTGACACACATAGTAAAATTAAGTAACATAAAATAATAATCTAAATAAATAATAAAGACTAATAGTTAATAATAAAAACTATATAGTTAATGGTAATAATTAAATTTGGTAATAATAATAATAATAAATAAATAAATAAAAATATATAAAATAAACATTTAATAAATTATGATAATAATAAGAAGAAGAAGAACAATTCACAAACATAATAAAATTGAATAACATAAATAATAAACCTAAATAGATAAAAAAAAAAAATACGAAATCATTAATAATAAAAACTAAATAGTTAAAATCAAACCAACACATTCACCATTAATAAAAACAAAAAACAAATATTTATAGAAATTAATAAACCTAGATGTTCCTTCGAGAGACACTCCTTCTTCTAAATACGGACTCAACTATGAAGTCCGACACGCGTCGAGACTAAAAACTCCACACACGTTCCAAAACTCTCCATCAATGACTACCACCTATGAAAGGCTAAATACAACCATTATTTCCCTACATGGAAGGAAAATGTTAGTGAACTTCAGCGACTGACAAGGAAACAGATTGGTATTGAAAAGGAACTGCATGACTAACATTTTTAAAAAGATGTAGGGATAATAGGGTCATACCTAAATTCGCGAGAATCAACCATCACCTAAAAAACTTGAATGAAGCAATTTTCAACCATGCGAGCTTGGATCTAGTAAGAATTGGGATAAAAAGGGTCAGAAAAAGACTAAATAAATTTTTCGATGAGTGTCTCAGTCTCCATTTATCATTAGAGAGAAGGATCCGCGATGATATTTGGTCTAGATTCCACTTCTGCTTGGTTGCAAGAGCTGAAAGAACCTGCAAAGAGATGAAAAAAGAACACGTTAAGAAGTTCTCACAGCTTGAAAACAACATTAATAAAACAAATAAAATGACAAAGAGTAAGATAAGAAACGATAATACCAACAATAGGTTTAATGACGATAATAATATTAATATAGATAAAATATTAATACAGACCAAAATAATAATATTAATATAGATATTAATATTAATACTAGTAACAATAGTAATAAGAAAGGAACCTTTTTTTCACGCTGCTCGTCGTCCCAGCTACCGCCGCGCTTCCCTCTTTAGGGTTCTCTACTCTCGGATGGGCTGCACCAGGCCGCTGCCCTCATGGCCACGCCAGGGGGAGGGAAATCCCCTCCCTCTACCCCTATCTCCACTGAAGAGGCCTTCCGAAGGTTGTTGACGCCATCCAAAAAGAAGCCGATGGCCCCTTCCATCTCAAAGTTCATCAAGAAACTTGAAGTTGTTCCTGAAATTGATCTCCCGGTTGAACAGCCCATCAAGATCACCCTGGCCCTGGCTGAGCGAGGATTGGTCGGCTCGTTCATGGGGCTCTGGCCCCCAACAAGAACCACTGACGACTGGATCCAAAGGAATTGGAGACCTCAGCTAAAGAATAGTGTTACTTGCTACCCAGTCGGTCGGGGGTTCTTCATCTTTGAATTCATAGCCAAGGAGGACTGAGATCTCATCTTTAGAAGCAACCCATATTTCATGGGGACCCAAGGTCTTTACCTCAATCGATGGACACCGGATTTCAATCCCGAAGTTGATGTACCAAAGGAAGTACCAATGTGGGTGAGGCTTCCAAACCTACCTGTTCATTGTTGGAATATCCAAACTCTGGAAAAAGTTGGGAATGCGCTGGGGAGATACATTGACAAAGCTGAGAACAAAGGTCAGTACACATGTGCTCGAATCTGTGTAGAAGTAGACCTTGAAGCAAGGTTGCCTGAGGCAGTAAAACTAAAAGTAGGATCATGTCACCATTATCAAAAGCTAGATTATGAATAGCTTCCCTTCAAATGTCGTCATTGCCATGAGCATGGCCACTTCCAGAGAAATTGACCAAAAATCCAGGTCCCAGAAGAGGGAGAAGGCTGGCAAAAGGTTAAGAAAGGGAAATCGGCTTCAAAATCTCAAGAAAAAAAGTCTCCAGGGGACATGCAGAAAAATAGTCAGCCGTCAACTTCAAACAAGCCTTCCCAAGAAGCCGCAAAATCAGCTCCAATCGTGATCCAGGTCACTGAGGATCCACAGAAGGATAATGACCTAGCTGAAAAAGATCCAAGTTCGGTAAGCTTTGAAGAAATCTAGATTGAACCATAGCCAAGCAGCAAAGAGGTAGAATCCCAAGCCGCCGATCCGTTGGAGCCTAGGGAAAACCCCATCTCCGATCCAGTGGTGTCGACGGCAGCAGATACCTCTAGACCTTCCAAATATGCAAATGAGGACCTATCGCTACTAGAAACAGACTTATGGGAAGACACGGATGATGGTGCCTCATCGAGCAGTTTGCATGCCGTCCCATTCAAAAACCCAAGAGAGAGGAAATCAAAAAAGAAGAAAAGAGAAGAAGCAACATATCTGGTTGTTCTCGAAGGATCCCAAAAAACTATGAAAGGCATGATGAAAACCAGATCTAAGAAAGGAACGGCCTCGGCCTCTAAAGGGGCCAACCCCACCTCCCATAGTACTTAATGTGATACATCTCCTGGAACTGTAGAGGCTTAGGATCTGCTTTAAAAGAAGAAGCACTGAAAGACCTGGTCAAAATTCATAAACCTGAGATTCTGCTAGTCCAGGAGACCAAAAGGGAGGAAGCCGCTCTCCTCCAGGCTAGAAAAATGTTTTGGAAAAAATTCCCAGGGATCGCCATCAACTCCAGAGGTACATCTAGAGGCGTCGCCACCTTTTGGGACTCCACACTCTGTGATCTAGAAGTCGAAGAATGTACCATGCATTGGGTTTTCACAAAACTCAACCATAAAATTTCTGGTCGAACTATAAGTCTCTTCAACCTTTATGTTCCTGTTTTGCATTCAGAAAAAAAAGATTGTTGGAATATGCTAGAGTCTTTTCTCAATTTACTGCAGCTAGAGAATATCATTGTAGCAGGTGACTTGAATGTTACCCATGCTTCCAATGAGAAAAAAGGGGGATCTTCGGTTAGGGACCCATCTAGGGAATGGATTGAAGATATCATCCTTGGATGGGATCTAATTGATATCAAACCGATCAAAGGAAAATTTACTTGGTCCAATAAGAGGATAGGGCCTGGACACATTGCAGCCCGGCTCGATAGGTTTCTCGTTCACTCGTCTTTCCTTTCCCTTGGACTGTTAGCTTCTTCCAAAATTCTACCTCACTGTACCTTCGACCATAAACCCATTTTGCTTGATTTGGCTCTATACCAAGACCTTTGCCCCATACCCTTCCGGTTTAGTCCTTTCTGGATTCAACATGAGGATTTTTTGCAAGTTGTTTCCGACTCCTGGGGAAACCAAATAAGAGGGTCTCCCTCCTTCATCTGGGAAGAAAAAATAAAAAGGCTGAAACATGATCTAAAATACTGGGCAAAGCTCATCACCTCCCCCATTATAAGAAGGAAAAAAGCTCAAGCAGAATTGGAAGCCCACCAAAACAATATGGATGCCGCCCCCATTTCCGAAAGCCTCCTCCGTAAAGAAGGGGATCTTCAGAAAGCCTACTTCTTTTCCTGCAGACTAGAGGAGGAGTATTGGAGGAAAAAGTCCCGAATTCTATGGATTTTAAGCAGGGAAAAAAACACCAAGTACTTTCATAAGCAGGCCGAAGCACAAAAGAATTTTAAAGCGGTCTCTGAAATAAATTTTCAAGGTGTTCTGCTGAAGGACTTTAAAGATATAAAATAGGCTGTTGTGTCTACTTTCCAATATTTATTCACAGCCCCTATATAGGCCCCTATTGACATCTCCTCTCACCCTTTCGACCTCATCCCGTCCCTTATCACTCTCGAAGAAAATTTCCTTCTCACCGCCCCTGTTACCATGAATGAGCTTAAATCAACCTTATCGCTTATGAAGCCAGATAGCGCCCCTGGGCCAAATGGCTTCACAGCCATTTTCTTCACCTGTTGTTGGTCAATAATCAATATGGATCTTTTAAAAATGATCCGGTACTTGCAGGAGACCAACAAGTTAGGCAGAAGTACTAATTCCTCATTCCTTGCCTTAATCCCTAAAGAAAAAGGTGGCTCCACCTTCAGTCGCTTCAGACCGATCTCCTTGTGCAACACTGGGTACAAACTTATAACCAAGATTTTAGCCTCCAGGCTTAAAAGAATCCTGCCTAGGATCATCCTTGAAAATCAAGGCGGCTTCATCAAAGGAAGGAAAATCTTCGACAACATCATCCTTGTCCAAGAAGCAATTCACTCAAGTTGCCTTCGTAACGATAAAGGTATGGTCATCAAACTTGATTTAGCTAACACTTTTGATCGTGTTCGGCACGAATTTCTATTTGTAGTGATGGAAAAGTTTGGCTTTTCAAATTCCCTTATGAGCTGGGTCAAAGGATGCGTGTGTGGGACGTGGATAGCTCCGCTGGTCAATGGACGTTCTACAAGCTTCTTCAAAGCCTCCAGAGGACTAAGACAGGGCTCCCCACTGTCTCCTCTCCTCTATGCAATTCAAGCTTCAGTGCTTAGCTTTCAACTAAATTTCTATCAGGAAATACACACGCTCCCAGGCCTGAGAATGGTGAATAATGTGCGGGATATAAACCATGCACAATTCACAGATGATACATTGTTGTTAGGGGGAGCAAGCAACCACTCAGCTGAACACTTTAGACAAGAGCTGGAACTATACAAGGAGTTGTCCGGAAGCAAAATAAATTTCCAAAAGAGCAAAATTTTCAGCTGGAATTGCTCCGCTAGAGAGCTAAGGGATATAGCCAGAACGCTCGGAATGGAAGGCATGATGCATTTGGATGGTTTCACCTACCTCGACATCCCCATCTACAAAACCAAAATCAAATCAGCAAAGTGGGCACCTATCCTAGATAAAATTAAAGCAAAAATTCAAAATTTGAGTGCCAACTGGCTCAACCTTGCAGGGAAGACGATACTTCTTAAATCGGTTCTGAACAGCATGCCTATTTAGCAATCTTCAATTCTGCTCACCCCTGTTTCGGTAATCCAAAAAATAGAAAGCCTACTCAGGAAATTCATCTGGGAAGGGGGAAAAGGGAATGAAAAGAAACTTCATCTCATCAGGTGGGAAAAAATCCAAAAGCCTCGTGATGAAGGAGGGATTCAAGTGAGGAGTTTGACTACCCAAAATATTGCTTTAGGTGCTAAGTTGCTATGGCAGCTGATTACAGGGAAAGAAAGCTGGAGCAAAGAAGTTCTTCGTAAAAAATACTTCCCAGGAACAAGGAAGAGGTGTCTTGACTCTCAACCCCCACTCAGATTTGGCTCTCTGATCTATGAGTTGTGTATTAAAGCCCTAGATCTCTTCAGAAAGAACCTCTACTGGATACCTGGGAGTGGGAAAAAAATCAGAGTTTGGGAAGACTCCGTCCTGGGAGAAAATCCACTTGGACAGCGTATGGAAGTGGACAATATTAAATCTTGGCTATTGGAAAAAGGAGCTACCTCATTGTGGGATCTGTCGGCATGGGAAGACAACACTTGGATTGGCCGGGATCTAGGCGACCTCCCTACGGACTTAGAAGCAGAAGCAGAAGTCCTATCCAATCTACTCCAAGGCAAGTCTCCTCTCAAATAAGATTCCAAAGATAAACGAGGGTGGGGGCACACCTCAGGAATATACTTAGCTTCAGAAGGTTATAATTTCATCAAAGTACTTCCCTACGCTGCGTCCAATCCAGCAATCAAGAAGTTTCTTTGGAAAAAAGCATTCATTCAGAAAATTGACATGTTTTGTTGGACAATGGCCCATAAAAGCATCCTTTCAGGCGAAAATTTGAAGAAAAGAGGTATGGAAGGACCATCCCATTGCCCTCTTTGCAAAAGTGATGAAGAAACCACCGATCATATCATGACTGGTTGTCCATTCTCCAAAGAGGTATGGAGAGAATCCATGGCGATCCCCGGTATTACTCTCCCAGGCACCATCTAGGCCCTCTTTTCGGATTGGATGAAGCTCTCTCCATTCCGATTGTCTAAAAAAAATCTGCTCCAAACTTCCTGGAGATGGATTCCAAAAGCCATTTGCTGGAAAATATGGATAGAGAGAAACAACCAAATTTTCAGGGAACAAGAACTTCATCCCTCTAAAATAGCAATGAAAACCAAAACAATCCTGGGGGAAGTGCTTGATCACAACCCCTCTCTGAAAGATGCCAATCAAATTCTGCCTGAAGAATCACAGTGGCTAAGCCAGATTGTTCCAAACCATCAGCTCCAAACTTGGCCAAATCATACCAAAATAGCTAATTGGGAAATTAGGATGGATGAGTCTAGCTTCATCAATTGGAAATCCTCTCTGAATGAGCTCTGCCTCTCTTTTGATGGAGCATCTAAGGGAAATCCTGGCATTGCTGGTGGGGGTGGAGTGCTTGTCTCAGCCTCTGAAACTGTTGTTAACAGCTATGCCTGGGGACTAGGCATCGAATCTAATAATACAGCCGAATTCTGTGGACTCTGGCAAGGACTACGGATTGCTCTCTCCAAAGGAATATCCACTCTAACGGTATTCAGTGACTCAAGACTACTGATCCAAGCGTTAATAAAGAAGAAGCGGCCCTCTCAACTCAAATTGGCTTTAATATTCGAAAAAATTCGGATTCTCATTAAAAAAAATCTGTCCATCATATTTTTTCATGTGCTTCTTGGGCTGAATTCATTGGCAGACAAAGAAGCCAATAGGGGTACCCTCCTGAGAAGAGGAATCTTATAGAAGGATGGAATTGAAACTCGATGTGACATCCCCTGAAGGCAGATGCTTCATGATCTTCACCTGGCGAGCTAAATCGATCTGCAGTGTACCAAAGTACCTTGATTATTCCCTACCTGCCAACTCTGGAAAAAAATATCTGCACAATTTTCTTGGGTCACAAGACTCTCGTGACTCCTTTCCTCGTCTGCTCATCTATTTATCCTATGCGATCTTCATCTCTCCATACTTCATTTCTGTTGTAGTCATGGTGGCTAGTTGCTCTCTAGTGCGTTGGCAATTGAGCTCCATCTGCTATTGCCCTGGTTCTATCTCCTCCCCCATAGCCAAGCCGATACAGAAAGATTCTAGTCTCATTGTGCAATGGCGTCGTTGGGGTCTTCTTCAGACTCAGGGCCGACTATTGAAGAGAGGCTAGACACATTAGAGAATGCAATGGATAGGCTGAGAATTCAAGCAAATAATCAAGACCAGCGTTTGCAGACAACCATTGAGGCTGGAGAGAAGAGCTGGAACATGCTCAACGAAGATCTTAGGAAGCTGTGCGTAGACCTCTCGACCCCATCAGAAAACTTGGAGGAATTTAAAGAAGGCGTTTTCACCAGCTTCAAGGATGTGGCACTGGACTTCGGGAATCGCATTAGTGCACTGGAGGTGGATGTCAACAAGATCCTTGCAAAAATGGACAAGTGACTCTAACAATTCTGGCCTCCGAACTTCCTCCAGATCTCTTTCTTTCCAGTCTTACGTTCTTGTTTTGGCGAAGCTGCGTCTTCCTTTATCTATTCTCTTTGTTCCTGCTGGAACTATTTGCTATTGTAATCAAGGCGTTGGGAAACTTTGGATGCTTTCTTCTTGATTGACAGAGAATCTCGCCCAACTATGCTGGTCTGTCATTTTGTCAAAGTATGTGGTAGCTGATTTGTCAGCACTAATATAATCTATCCCAATGTTATGGTAAAAAAAAACAATAGTAATAATGTTAATACATATAACAACGGTGATAACATTAATTTTAACATAGAGATGAACATTTTAAACAAAATATAGAAGGAGGGAAATAAGAGAAGCAAGACGGTGATGGTGAGGAACAATGTGGTGAATAACAATGGGGTGAAGTGAATCCACATACGAACGTTGTGAAGAACGATTTTGATGGTGTCATAAACAGTGAGATCTCTACAGGGTTGAATTCATCAAATGATGAGATATATGTAGGATTTAATTTAGCAAACAGTGAGATGAATGGAACACACAACAATGTTAACCTAAAACCAAATGACAGTAACATCTCTGCACAACTATCGAATGAGAAAAAGATGGACAAAACCATCATTGTAAATATTTCAAGTCAACAGTTAAATGATGACACCTTACAAGTTTTGGAGAAAGGATTGAGTTTCTATGTCGCGCCCAATAAGATCCCAGTTGAGAACATCATATGCTCCATCAAAAATTCCATCATAACACTCCCAAATGATATGGAAGAGGAAATAAGGCAGGAGTGTGTAGTGATATTAAGAAAAGGAAAACCACCAAAACGAAACATCACCAAGAGTGAGGCAGTAGCCATAAAGACCCCAAAAATAAATAAATAACTAATTATCATGAAGGTGAATACAGGTAATGCAATGGTGGTAATGAACACCATTGATGATGAAGCAAATATGATGGAACATTTGACAACAACTGGATGCTACAAGAAACTATCAAAGGACCCAAGCGCAAGAATCACAAGAGATGTTACAAGAATCATAAATAAATCCTCACTACATGAAGGAATATAGAAAAAACTCATTCCCAAGAACCCCATCATCCCAAGAATATATGGACTCCCGAAGATTCACAAAAATGGAGCACCGTTGAGACCAATTGTGAACACTATTGGGTCACCAACTTATAATCGTGCAAAACATATTTTCCAATCCTTAAAATTGTTAACTTGGAATACAACTTCATATATCAAATATTCAATGCATTTTATTCAAGAAACAAAGAATCTGAAATTGGATAATAATGACATGCTTGTGAGCTTCGATGTGGTTTCCCTTTACAAAAAAATTCTAGTAGAAGAGGTCCTCGAGGTATTAAAGGAAATCACAAGAAAAGAAATCACTAATATGGCAGCAGTTTGTTTGAATTCAACTTACTTTAACTTCCAGGGCAAGATGTACGAACAAACTAGCGTCGTGGTAATGGGATCTTCGTTATCACCTGTAGTGGCCAACCTCTACATGGAATATTTTGAGAAGAAAACATTGGACTCTTACCCTCTAAAAACAAGAGAATGGAAATGGTTCATAGATGATACTAACTTTATTTGGTCCCATGCAAAGGAGAACTTAGATGATTTCCTTAAACATATGAATATCCAATCCGACCATATAAAGTTCACCATGGAAATCCAAAATAACAACTCCCTTCCTTTCCTTGACGTACTAATCACTAAGAGGGAAGATGGTTGTCTGTCCCACCAGGTATATTGGAAAAAGACCCACACAGACACATATGTACACACTAGTTCACATCATCACCCATCATAAAAACTAGGAATTCTACACACTCGTGCCACATGAGTTGTCAAAATATCAAATAAGGAACACCTAGAAGATGAACTAGGAAACCTATCATGATCTCTTCAAAATAATGGTTATAACAAAAGAGACATTGGGAGAGAATTCAGAAGGGAAAAAGATAGAAGAAACAATAAGAACATTAGGAGAGACACAGGAAATAACAATGGACAAGAAGGTGCAACAAAAGTTCTTCTCCCATACATCCAAGGGACGATAGACAAAATTTCCAAGGTATTGAGGAAAAAACAAATACGCACAATAAGTTGTCCACCAACCTCCCTAAGGAACATATTAGACAAAGCAAAAGACCCGGTTGACCCGAAACTAAGAAAGGGCATTTATTCAATCCCTTACTCATGTGGCGAAGTATACATAGGGGAAACTGGACGATCAATAAAATTAAGATTAAAAGAACACTCTACTGACACTATTCATGAAAGAACCAAGAATTCAGTCGCAGCGGAACATTCATCAAGAACAAACCACCATGTTTTCATTGAGGAAGCGAAGTTCATAGCCCTTGAAGAACACTACAACAAGCGATGTATACGTGAAGCAATTGAAATAAAGAAACATTGGAAAAATTTCAACAGAGATAACAGCCTAATTTTGTGCGAGGCATGGAAACTAATCATTCACTCCATAAGGTCAAATAAAGATCATAATAATAATAATAATAATAATAATAATAATAATAATAATAATAATAATAAGAATAAGAATAATATAGATTGATAATAATAATAATAATTACTTAATTAATAATAAATGCTTATAATAATAATAACAATAATTGACAAACATGTAAAATTAAATAACATAAAATAATAATCTAAACAAATAATAAAGACTAATAGTTAATAATAAAAACTATATACTTAATGGTAATAATTATAATAAATAAATAAATAAAAATATATAAATAAACATTTAATAAATGATGATAATAATAATAATAATAATAAGAAGAAGAATTGACAAACATAATAAAATTGAATAACCTAAATAGATAAAAAAAAAAGACTAAATCATTAATAATAAAAACTAAATAGTTAAAAACAAACCGACGCATTCACCATTAATAAAAACAAAAAACAAATATTTATAGCAATTAATAAACCTAGATGTTCCTTCGAGAGACACTCCTTCTCCTAAAGACGAACTCAACTCTCAAGTCCGAAACACATCGAGACTAAAAAATCCACACAGGTTCCAAAACTCTCCATCAATGAAACACAACTTGTTTCACAGTTTGCATTTTAGATGTTGGTCTATATGTAGCAACTCTCTTTATTTTTATAATGAAAAACTTGACCCTAAGCTTATTAGGCACACACATTCTTGGCAATGACAAATTGATCCTTACAATCTTGTTGAAATTTATATTGATAAAAACTCATCAACCCACCTTTCTATACATACGTTCATTAAGCCACCTCTATGTACATGACAGGCCTACAAATATCTCTGTGCACTGAAAAGAGGGAAGGCCTGCCAATATCTATGTGCAATCAATAGAGGCAGGCCTACCAATATATAATAGGTAGATGTGGAACAGCTTCTCAGTGACACCTCATGAACAATGTACACAAAAAAAATGACAGGCCTACCGATATCTCTGTGCACTGAATACAGGGCAAGCCTATCAATGTGGGAGAGGCATATGTGGAACTGCTTCTCAGAGATACTTCGCAAACAATGGGGTCAGTGAGTGTGTCTTGGAGTGATACTGGTGCTCTTTTTTCTTTGTAATTATTGCTGGAGGCTGGAGGTTGTGAGTAGATTTGTAATTGTTACATTTTTAAAGAATATATTTATTGATTTTTTTCTTATTTTTTAGTATTTCAGTTATTAATAGTATTTAATACAAATTTAATCTTTCATTCAACTACAAAGAATCTAACTAAATAAAAAGAAAGGTATAGCAATATACAATCACAAATATTTTAACCAAAGTCCTTATAATCTTAGTGGATGGATGCCATGTTATTTATGAGTTTGAGACGGAGATTCTTTACATTATTGTGTTAAAGACATGACTAGGGTTTGGTTTCCTCGAGATATGTTAAACTTGGGAGTTGTTGAATTTGACTAATTCATGGCCTTGATCAAGGTTTTATGCTTGGAGTTTGTTTGGTGGGATTCATTTTAGTGTTGTAATAAGAGGATAATGGTCCATTAGAGTTAATGATAGGATCGGTATAGTGTCCATTTAACTTTAATGTCATCTGGGTCCATTATGATAGGTATTATTAAATAACTAAATAAGATCGACTAGGTAGTTATGGTTTAATAAATATAATGTGATTTCATCATTGATGTAGGGGCCATTAGGTATTAGGGTTAGGGTTTTCTAGTTATTTATAAATGAGGATTATTGTTCATTGAAAGGTTTCTCCTTTGAAGATGCACGTGAACAAGAAATGTTACCCTATATTAAGTGTTCCTTAATAGAGTATTAAATCTTCCTAGCATATATTTTGATATATTTTTTTATTCATCTTCAACATTAAATATCATACCCACGGGTGGTAGATGTTGGGGAAATGGTGATTTTTTTACCTCGAGAGAGTCCAGAAGTAGAACTATTCGTGAGGATTGGGAGAAAACATGAACAATCAAGCAAACTCATTGGGAGAAAACATGAACAATCAAGTAGAATCCCTTTCTCTTTGGCAAGGCCTCATGCTATCCTTGAAGAGAAATATAAATAGATTGCTCCTAATTGGGGATTCCATGATTTTTTTTAGACACCTTGTCTCCAAGATCCTTCTTTATTCCATAACCTCACTTGCATGAGTTAAAAAATGCTCTACTTGAATACGTCATATAGTTCATGGCAAGGAATACAACAAAGTAAATCCCATTGGTCTAATAACTCTACACCTTTTGAAACCTTCTTAAAAGGTCATGTGTTTGGTGGAATTTCTAAAGGTCTAATTGGAGTATTGAATTTATTTGTTGTGCCTATTAATTGGAATGAAACTCCCCAAATATCTAAGACAATAAAATCTATGTAGAATTCTCCCTAGAAATATGGAAGTTCTTGATCCCATGTAGTAGGAGAGATTTTATGGTATCACATATTAGCAATTGTGCATCTTGTTAGAGTTCATTACCATAGAAATGGGATATAATATGTTGGCACCACGAGATGTTGTAACCTGTATGTTCTTTGGAAGACAAAACTAATTTCGTTTATCATGGTATTTTAACCATCTATAGCATATATGTTTCTTTTTGTGCTAGGACATTAGTACTATAAATTCCATTGCCTTAAGAAGAAAAAAATGTTTGTTAGTCAACTAATCAATTGCGAGGGATAAAATTTCATTGCTTTCTCATATGTGCAATGCTTTTAATTTTTTCTTCTTGTTTGTTTGTTTGGCATCTAACATCACCTTAGAGGTTGGGAACGATTCATGGAAGTTGGATCTTTAGTTCATAGAAGCCAACTCCAAATTTTCTATGTTGATTCTGGATGTCTTCATGAATTCATATTTTACTCATTTTGCTTCCTGGTATTTGTACTTTTACTGTCAAGCACCTAAAAAATGTATTAAGAAGAAACACGGTGGAACAATCACTCATATATTCACTCAATATAACCTTTATTGAAAATTCATATGATTAGAGAGTTAATGATATTTATTATGTTATCTTTCCAGGTCATAGCTTGTAAGGAGACCCAAAGCACATAACTTATGTTTCTGACAAAGTGACTTGTACTGTTCAATAACAGATACCTTAAATAGTATGTACTGAGGATTTTATTTCTATTTAACTATGTTGCAGAGGTCATTTCAGTATTACTCGGTTACATTCTTCTGATTTGTGCCTTTCATTTCTTGGATACAAGGGTATCGTGGAGAGATTGGATTTTTTGAGTCCAGGCAATGAGAAATCAAGTGTGGTAATTGAAGCGCTTTCATATTTCTAGTATTTTATAAGACATTTTTTTTAGGTTACATAGTGTCAAGCTCTCATATTTTCAACTGTTAGAGAAGTCTAAGTTGGTTGGAGATGAATTTCTCTCAAAGGTAGACTCTTAGATATAGTTTGTGAATATATTTAAACATAATTTCTTATTGAAATCAACTTCCTTATGTGAACATTGTTTATTAATGTTAATAGTTGGCTCTTTTGTGTAGATAAAATATATGCTTGGACAAAGGCCTTCTCTTTCACAACTTACTGGAGTCCGTGTGTCATGCCTCCTTACCAAAATCCTCTAACCCCTATCATATTGTACTTCTCATCATATACATGTCTTAAATAAGCACAATAGATTAACCAAATGGCTTATTGTTTCCTCATCCTCCTTACAAACTATACATGCACTAGGCCCCTGCTTGTTCATGTTTTAGGTAACTTCCCATATCATGACCTTGTTCATTAGAGAAAGGCACATAAAAATTCTTTCTTTAAATAAAGGATTTGTTAGAATATAATCCGTCGGGATTATATATTGTAAATAAATAAAGAATAGGAAGCTGAACAGTTATGTAGTAATATGAACAGGCTGGTCGAAATCTCAACCACCACCTGAAATGTATAAATGAATGCATTAGCATTGGAATCAAATCGAATCGGGAGTTATACCTAACAAGTGGTATCAGAGCGCTGCCATAACTCCTGCCTGTTGCCAGACTGCTCACTCATTTTCCTCAGTCTGCAGATTGCATGCATTGGTGCATGCGCTGGCTGCTCTAACGCTCCGCTCAGCCCCATCTAGATTTCTACCAAATTGCCTAGATGCCCATAGTTCGTTCTTATTTTTACAAAATTCGCTGAAAAAAAAAACGCGAGCTACATTCCATGGGTAAGCTACGACCTTCCTACCCATGAACACAAGCTGGATTTTTTGTTCCATGGTCTGATTTTTGCATAGACTATAATCTGTGCACACTTATATCCTTTTAATGCTGTGTTGAACTGATATCTCACCACTGCGTTATGAGGAGTCTGTAGATTTTGTTGTGGAGATGAATGATTGAAGTCGTCTATATGCCACTTACTATTTATTAGGGTTTCCTTTCACGCCCCCTTGTCTTAGAACCAGAGTTTGGAGCTTCGGCGATATCTGGGCTTTGGATGTTGCTGCAGCAGCATAGAAGCAGTATTATTATTATATAATATTACTGCATTGAGAGACTGCATATTACTATGTTGAGAGACTGCATATTGATGTGCCTTATCGACTGCATATTACTGCGTTGAGAGACTGCAATTGCTGCACCCAACTCGCTGAGCACTGGCACTGGAGACTGCGATTATTATTGCTATGAGCTGTGTGAAGACTGCATTGGAGACTGAATGGTGGAGCCTGCGTGAAGCGAGAGACTGCTGCGTGGAGAGATTGCAGCCTGAGCGTGAAAGCTGTGCATTGAAGACTGAAGTGTGACTGCGTATTGAAGAGGAGACTGCGTGTAGGTAATAAGCTGCATAATTTTTTATGTATTTCCTGTGACTGTTGGAAGTGCACAAAAACCCTAATTTGTGCCCTAATTCCTCTCGTGATTGATATCTTTGACTGCGTGGTTTATGCTGAAGAATATATACTGCGTTGGAGAATAATGGTGTATACATGCTGGTGTATACATGCTGCTGTCAGTGAAGACTAATCATATATATATTGTGTTGAAGAATAATGGTGTATACATGCTGGTGCTCTCCCTGAATATTGCAATCACCTGAATATTGTAATTGAGCTGGTGCTCTCCCTCAAGACTGCTTGTGAAGTGCATGGAGGCCAAGTCTAAATACTGAATACTGAGACTGATATATTGCATTGTGATAATGAGTCTAATATATTGCTAGTGACTGATATAAAGAAGCCTGTGTATGACTGATATATTTTGTATCTACTGATATATATGCTATAAAATTGCATTGTATTCACCTTGGCAGAGACTGTAGACCTGCAAGGTTATTATTTTTTATTTTTCTTTGTAAATTACACTAACAATTGTAAAAATGCAATCTATAGCATCTAGAGTTAGTGTCACTCTCTCTGGAAAAGATCATCCCAAAGGAGAAAGCAGCAAGAGAGGACGAGAAAGAAGAAAATTCAGAGGCAGAGGGGCCAGAAACAAAAGATCAGATTTGCAGTGCACGCGTTGTGGAAAGACTGGGCACACATCATATCAGTGTTGGGCTTCATGGGACTCCATCAAAGACAAACATAACCAGAAGAAAGATGACCAAGATGCTAGTAAATCTTCTTATTCTTGTATTGTTGCACATTGTAATCTTGGAATTAATGAAATGACTTCACTTTCATCTTACAAAGATTGTTGGCTGCTTGATACTAGTGCAACATCACACATGACATTTAGAAAAGATTGTTTTGAAGAGCTTAAAACAATAGATGGCATAGTTTACTTTGCAGATAAGTCAAGTATTAAACCAAAGGGAATGGGCACCATTCGACTGAAGATGCCTGGATTCCCTGATTTCTTGTTAAAGAATGTTCTCTATCTTCCAGAGTTGCAGAGAAGCCTGTTGTCCTTGGTGGAGATTCGATAGCAAGGCCATTCCATCCACATGTTTGATGGAATTGTTGAAATAAGAAAGTCCTCTGACAACCGAGTCATCATGACTGGATACGAAGATGGGAAGCTGCTGAAGCTAAAGGGTTCATCTGCAAGAGTTTGGAACTATGCCTACCTCTCTCAGCATGGAGAAGGTAATTTGTCATCTAGTTCATTGTGGCATGCAAGATTTGGTCATCTAAATTATAACAGTCTTTGTTTGTTGAGAAACAATGGTGTATTTGGTTTGCCCACCATACCCAAAGAGAAGAACAAATGTGATGCATGTATATTAGGGAAACATAGTAAGTTTCCATTCCATGAATCTAATTTCAGAGCAAGTAGGAAATTAGAATTAGTACATTCTGATTTATGTGTCCTAATGCCAAATCCTTCAGCAAATGGTAATAAGTATTTTATGACATTTGTTGATGACTGCTCAAGAATGTGCTAGATTTACTGTTTAAAGACAAAATCAGAAGCATTTCAAACATTCAAAGACTTTCATGCATTGATAGAAAAACAAGCACAATAAAAAATTGGTACACTTCGTACTGATAATGGGAAAGAATACACTTCAAATGCTTTTGAAAATTATCTTCGCCAACATGGAATTGCACATCAGACTACCTTTCCCTACAATCCTCAACAAAACGGTGTAGCAGAAAGAATGAATAGAACCATAATGAATATGGTTCGCTCAATGATGTTTTTCAAGAATGTAAAACTAATGTTTTGCGGTGATGCAGTAAAATGTACAACATATTTGAGAAACAGAAGTCCCTCAAATGTGCTTGATAACAAGACTCCACATGAAATGTGGTTTGGCCATCTCCCTTCAGTCAGGCATCTCAGAGTTTTTGGTTCCACCTGTTATGCCTTGATTCCAAAGGAGCAAAGAAACAAACTTGGTGCTCACAGCAGAAGATGCATTTTCTTGGGGTACGAAGAATACTCCAAGGCATACCGTCTATATGATGAGGTAAACAAGAAATTTGTTATTTCCAGAGATGTCATTTTTCTTGAAACTAATAAAAATGACCAGTCCATTGAGAGACAGCTTGATCATTTGGAAAATTATCCTCATTCAAAGACATATTCTGAAAATGAATATGAAATTCCAAACCTTGAAGGGGGGATTCCTATTTTGGATCAACCTTTGGAATTTCCATATGAAGCACCAACTCCCCTGCATGAAGAAGTTCCTGCTACTTCACATGAACAAGAGGTTCAACTGGATGATGTGATTGAGAGAATTGAAAGACTCTCAATCAATGATGAAGTACCACCAGCTGATCAACCAGGACCATCACGGAA
>LPNX010061900.1:38176-103670 GCA_001517045.1 Pseudotsuga menziesii
CATGGAAATCACGCAAACAGTCAGTTCCGGCAGATTCAACAACAGAAGCAGAATATGTGCCTGCAGCTGAAGCAACGAAAGAAATAGTATGGCTCAGGAAGATACTTGAAGATTTGCAAGAAAAACAACAAAACTCCACTCCATTATTGGTCGACAATACTTCTGCAATCAAGCTGGCTAAGAATCCTAGATTCCATGATCGAACCAAACACATCAACACAAAGTATCATTTGATTCGACATCATGTAGAGGCCAAGACAGTCCATCTTCGACATTGTTCCACAAATGATCAAATTGCAGACATCTTCACCAAAGCGCTTGGCCGAGAAAAGTTTGAAAGATTCAGAAACATGCTCGGACTTACGAACACCCCTTCGGATTAAGAGGGGGATTGTTAAAATATAATCCGTCGGGATTATATATTGTAAATAAATAAAGAATAGGAAGCTGAACAGTTACGTAGGAATATGAACAGGCTGGTCGGAATCTCAACCACCGCCTGAAATGTATAAATGAATGCATTAGAATTGGAATCAAATCGAATCAGGAGTTATACCTAACAAGATTGATCTTCCATTGTGGTTTCCACCACTTTCATTGTCCTTAGGCCACCAAATGAAAAACCGAGTTTTGTAGCCTTATATAGGGGTATAAATACCAAGGGATGGATTCTTTGAACAGTTCAATTCATCCTCTACCTTCTTAATGTAGTCATGAATCACTTTCAGTTTTGTTGTATAGACATCTTTTAACTCTCCTTCAACACCATCCAAACTACAACAATGAAGTACCATCCTTACTGTAAGGTTCCTATTCTTGTAGGGTTCTTTCGAGGATATAATGTAGCTACATCTTTTCTTCAAATTTCCATATATAAATCTACCTGTATACCAGCATGTTTTTCCCTTAATTTATCTTCTTTTTTGTGATCATTAAATAATGATTTTAGTTACAATATCATCTTTTCCTTCATCAGAAGTTCTGTGATTCTACAGCGTGCATTCTACAATGTGCTCCATGAGATTATGTAACATCAATTACTAATTGCGCTCAATCCTCAATGCAATATTATATAATCAAACAATTTCTAGGAAATTTTATCCTTGAAATTCTTATATTAAGTTGTTAAATTCTTATCCATTAATTTATAAAATCCCTTTAATGATCTTAAAACATCAATAAATTATCTTGGAGATATTTGACAATGAGTATATTGCTGCTTTGAATTGCTATATCTTTAGTTTCAATTTCAAAGTTTAATTATGCAAGTTGTTCATAATTGTTGTTGCCAATAGAGTTTTCTGTGGAAATTATAATTGGAACAACTCATTAACATGGAAAAAATATACGCACATCCCTTTGCATGGATTCATGTGGAACAATCCTTGATTTTTATTTTCCCTCTATATCAGCAATGGTAATAAATTCTTGGAGTGAAAGAGAAAGTTGGAATTCAAAGAATTGATGTACAACATGACAAGTATGGGTGGTGATATGGCATAATTTACTATTGCTTAATAGCTAAGATAGGTGAAAATCGACAAGGTGTAATAAAAGTTGGCAAACCAAATCTATCAATAAATTTAATTTTCCAAATTACATTTAGTTTATGAAATCTAAAGAATATTTGTTAGTTTATAGTAGTTTTTTTAGATGCATACATTTATTCCAATTCAGTTGTAGCAATTTGTTTTTTATTCAGTTGTGGGAGCATGTTTCTGCGTTCAATAACATTCCTATATTGAGCTTGTATTTACATAGATTTGTCTCTACAATTGGGTTTAGGGTAACTCTATTAATTAAGAGAGTATTTACTTGTTTTTTTGTACAATGAAATTATTTAATTCCAAGAACAGACTATGTTAAAGAATTTCATATTGCATTTCTTATTTTGATGTTTTATTGCAATTATAATAGGATTTCTTTCTCTGCGGGTATCAATGAAAAAATGCAAATTCTTCTGGTTAAGATGTTAATCTTATTAAAGACCATGATTGTTATATTCACATTTGAAATGTCTTTTGTTAGGTGTTTTTTATTTGATCATTATGTGTTTCTTCTGCAGTTTCTCCTATCAACTATGCACATCTTTCTGCAACTCAGATGCAGTTATTTATCAAAGCAGAGAATTCAGGAAAAAAAAAAAAAAAAATTACACTTTGGAACACGAGGGATTCACCTTGTTGATCAATATCTTATCACATCCATTCATAAAGGGAGGTTTTTAATTATGGAAAATAAGGTCAATATATTGTAGGTATTGGGGGGCAGGAATAGGGTAGGGGGGTTTATAAGTATTGTTGGGGTATGAAAAGGGTTTATAGTAAAAATAAGGAATATATTGTAAAAATAGGGTTTTTTTAATTGAAAATAGGTATAGGGAGGGGGGATAAACAAAAGGATTTTTGTAAGTAATTATCAATATATAGTGAAATTAGGGGTATTCTTTAATATCCCTTGAATGAAGGAGCTATGACATGGTTTCACTAAGTGAAGACCCCGTGCTCTAGAAAAGGGAAAGGTTCAGTTCCATTTCAAAGGACAATGATACAATGTTCATGTACCTTAACTTCCTATGCTGGCCCAAAATGTTTGCAACACCATTATTTTCTGTTGAATCCTACACGAGATTATTATTGTTCATTGTGTACTTTGATTCGTATCGAACATGTGTTTCATTTTTATAGTTGTTACAGGGTTGGTGCAAGCTAATGCTAGTCACTTATGACGCATTCGTTGCAATGGACTTCTGGAAAAATAGAAATCTAAATGTCAAAAAGCAATATTAGAGGTACCTACACAACTTTTTGGAATATGGTGTAAGAATATGAAACGTGGACAGTCGGATTACCTTCCGGAATATATAACTTTTATTTATGGACACTAAGCATAAATCCCCCAAAACGAGGTTCTTCTAAGGTTGGTATGTTATATTTTTCCCAAAAAATAATGATTATGTTTGCATTGGCCCACTCGTTTGGTATGCAAATGGTGGAATTTTGTGAAAAAAAATTATATAGAGTTGTAGATAATAGGTGTGTCTAGTGCAGCGGTATTTTTCCATATTTATTTATGTTATATTTTTATTTTTCAAATTAAGGAAGTCAGTGACACCCTAAAATGACAAGGTCGAGCGTTGGTCCACCATATCTTGGTCTTAACATAGTCAATGAACGATATTGTTTTTTAGGATGTAGGCCTTTGTGTCTTCTTGTGCGGGTTCTTTTCCTTTTTTTAAATAGGTGAGGCAATCAAAAGTTATAGCCGAAGGAAATAGCCTACCTTTTGTGTTAGATTGACGTTATTCCATTTAAATTAAATAAAAAATAGAAAAAGATAATAGAATTAAATAAAAATTACATATTCAGAATCTACAGACAGAGCTACACAAGGGTGTGAATTTTCATTAACATTGGACAAGCGTGGCATATGGAAAATCATGCACGAAATAGCAGAAGTGGTACAAAACAATTTTTTATGTCATAAGACAGTCCAAACCACTTGGTTAGGATACCCGAACCTAAAACCAAAGCATCCAAGTCATCCACCACGTTGGTTGGAAAAAAGGTGCCACCAAAATTCTAAATTTAAATCACGCACGCGCGTAGTTTAAAACATAATGCGCACGCACTAGAAGCGTGATTGCACTCTCTAGGTGCGCACACACTAAAAGCACATTCGTGCTACTTTGTGCACCCGCGTTAGAGACGTGTGCACGCATTTGCTAAGCAAACACTTTGTTTTGATTTTATTTTCAAGCATTTGCAATGGAATGATGATGAGGAGGAGGAGGAGGATGACAATGATGATCAAATGAGGATGATGACTATGATGATGAGGAGGAGGAGGATGACAATGATGATCATGATGAGGATGATCACTATGATGATGAGGAGGAGGATGATGACTATGATGATGATAAGGTTGATGATGACAATGAGGATGATGAGGATGATGACCATGACAATGATGATGATCATCAGAGGAATTTTGAGGTCTAAAATGAGCCTCCTAAGGAAAATAATAAAATAATATTTATTAATTTTGGAGGAAAAAAGAAAAAACTACTTTTTTGTGTTCGTATTTTCGACATATCTCTCTGTGTTTTTACTCAAATTTTGATAGGGAGAGCTCAATGGATGCAGAATTTGATTCCGCATCCAACGAGTACCCACACTGCATACTTTTGACGGACCCCACTACCCGAAAAGCAAGAAATACTTGAAAAGCGTGATGATGACATCATCATCACATTTTTTCAGGTATTTCTTTCTTTTTGAGTAGCGGGGTCCATAAAAAGTATGTAGTGTGGGTACTCGTTGGATGTAGAATCAAATTCTGCATCCAACGAGCTCTCCCAATCGAAATTTGAGTAAAAACATAGGGAGATATGTCAAAAATAAGAACAAAAAAAGTAGTTTTTTTTATGACAAATATGTCAATTCAACCATTATGGTTGACTCATTTTATTGGAATTCTATTGGTTCTTGAATTCAACTCACAAGAACTTATTGTTGGTACGTTTTCTTGTAAGGCCCATTTTAGACCCCAAATTTCTTCTAATGGATGATGATGACTATGATGATGAAGAGGATGAGGATGATGAGGTTGATGAGGATGATGATGTTGATGACGACAATGATGAGGAGGAGGAGGATTATAATGACTATGATGATGAACAATGATGGTGATGATGAGGAGGAGGAGGAGGAGGATGATCATGATGACTATTACTATGATGACAGTGATTATGATGATGATGATGATGATTGCGATGATGAGGATCATGATGTTGATGAGAAAGATGATGAGGATGAGGAGGAGGAGGATGACTGTGAAGATGACTATGAGGATGAACAATGATGGCGATGATGATGGTGATGATGAACAATGATGATGACGACGATGCTGACAATGATGAGGAACAATGATGATAATGATGATTGTGATGATGATGATAGGGATGATTTCAATGACGATGATGAGGATGATGATGACGATGACAATGATGACGAACAATGATGGTGATGATGATGATGAGGACGAGGATGATGATGATGATGACGACGATGAGGAACAATGATGATGATGATGATAGGTTTAGTTGAAACTTTGCTTTGACTTTATTTCTAATCATTTGCAATGGAATGATGATGATGAACAATGATGAGGAGGAGGAGGAGGATGATTACAATGATGATGATGAGGATGATGACTATGATGATGATGACAATGATGATGATGGTGAACAATGATGGTGATGATGACGATGATGATGAGGATGAGGATGAGGATGAGGATGATGACGATGACGAACAATGTTGGTGATGATGATGATGACAATGATGATGATGATGACTATGATGATGACGAGGATGAGGATGAGGATGAGGATGAGGATGATGATGTTGATGACGACGATGAGGAGGAGGAGGAGGATTATAATGACTATGATGATGAACAATGATGGTGATGATGATGATGATGATGAGGATGATGATCACGATGACTATTACTATGATGACAGTGATTATGATGATGATGATGATTGCGATGATGAGAATGATGATGTTGATGACAAAGATGATGAGGAGGAGGATGATGATGATGAGTATGAAGATGACTATGAGGATTAACAATGATGGCGATGATGATGGTGATGATGAACAATGATGATGACGACGATGCTGACAATGATGAGGAACAATGATTATGATGATGATGATGATAAGGATGATTTCAATGGCAATGATGAGGATGATGACTATGATGATGAGGATTAGGATGAGGATGATGATCACGATGACAATGATGATGAACAATGATGGTGGTGATGATGATGATGATGACGACGACGATGATGAGGAACAATGATGATGATGATGATAGGTTTAGTTGAAACTTTGCTTTGATTTTATTTCCAAGCATTTGCAATGGAATGATGATGATGAACAATGATGAGGAGGAGGAGGAGGAGGATGAGAATGGTGGTGATGAGGATGATGACTATGATGATGAGGATGAGGATGATGATGATGATGATGATGATGATGACAATGATGATGAAAAATGATGGTGGTGATGATGATGATAGGTTTTAGACTATATTGCAAAAATACTCGAAATAATCATGAATATGAAGTCGTTGTTGAAGAACGTTAGTCATTAAATGAAATAAACATTAGTGAGTAAATGCTCTAAATGTTAGGCAGGGTCGCGCGCACATTTAAGTTTGTGTGTGCTTCAATGCGCGTGCGGTCTTATACATGTGTGTGTGTGTGCTTAAAGGAACGTGCGTGCATCTGTTAGTAGGTAAAAAAAATAGAGTTCTGAATTCCCAGGATTGCTACCTATTTTCACGAGTTTTCTTTTGTTGTTCGCGCGTTTTGTGCTCCTCAACTATACAATTTGGCTCACAATCCATCACCACTCTTTGATCTATTGGATGGAAGCTCACTCTTGGAATCTAACAAACATATTCAGTGGTCCTGGAAGTTAGTGGAAATATTCACACTACAAGTTTTCATTGGAAGAAGAGATCATTTTGAATAGGTATGGTGAATTGTAAATAATTGTTTTAATTCACAAGTTTTCAGATCATTTCATTGATTTATGTTTTATGATATGCCTACAACAATATCTCTCTCATAGACAACATTTAATTTCAGAAGAATAAATCCCAACTTCACATCTAAACAAGTCTCGTATTCTCCATACAATATGAAGTATGCCATGTTGACTAATTTACATTTGCACATGAATATATTTTGATTTTACACAATGATGGCATAGATGAAGTTATATCTTTGGACTCTTCAATTTAAAAAAAAACATTTGAAGTAATCATGGGAGAGGGTCCATATTGAATAGTTCACCAAGTTGTCCATATTCTCTATAAAAGATTAAGTATGCAATGTAGACCAATAACCATTTGCACATGAATATATTTCAATTTCCCACAAGGATGGCATAGATGAGGTTCTCTATTGAGACTCTTCAATTTGTATAAAAACCTTGGAAGAAATCATGGGAGAGGGTCCATATTGAACAGTTCACCAACTTGTGCATGCTCTCCTCTTCGCGGCTATATTTATCATAACATGCCTTTGAGCTTGACAAAGATGCCTCTACCTCAATGATTTCTCCTTTTTTCGAGGGATTTGAAATCTCCTCATTTCACTCATCTTCTTTTGACTTCCAATACTTTTTTAACACAGAGGAAGTCAAAATAGTATAGTTGTAATACCTGCAAACTTGACTATCTTTTCTTGACTCCAATAGAGTATAGAAATGAAAATTTGGTCCAAACATAAAGAGAAACCTTTAATCAATGATTGTGTATCAATGCCAATAATTAGCATACTAACATATCTGTAATTTAGTTATTTATGTTGGAATGCGTCATGTATCTTGTATAATGGAACTAATACCTTATTTGTTGCTTATTATGCAGGGGTAGACCTCATAGTTTTGATAAACAAAATTTGGATATGGGAAACTCATGTAACAGAACAATAAAAACTAGAAGGACTATGCCCATTGAAAAGGAAAATGAGGTAAGAGAAAAGGCCAGGTTGGCAATGGAGAGAGTGAGACATGGTCCAGACATTTTCACTAATACTACATCCAATCCTAACAGAGTTGATGGCATAACAACCTCTACTTCAGAACCACGGTCGAAGTGGTTGCGTCCAACGGACCCAACTCAAGTTCCAACTTCAACACAGTCTCCAACCAACAATCCATCAACGAGCCATGTTGAAGCTCTTGAATACATAGGTGTATTGAGAGATGTTGAGTATGAAGCGTTGGACCTAGGAGCAATGATTAATTTGCAATCTCTTCCAGAGGACCACAACCATGTCGAGCACACTCCCAATATGGACCGACATGTGAATGATTCATGACAACAAAGAAGCCTTGGGATCCGTAGCTCATGTCCACCTTCCCTACCTTGACTGTTTACTACAAGAAAAATGACTCCTAGACGTATCCATGTGGATGAAAGTTGTCTGTTAGGCCTTGAAGGTAAGTTTCCCAAATGCACTATCGATTGGCAATGTAACAAATTAATGAAGGAATATTTTCAATCCAAAGGCGATGCAGGTAAATGTCAATTATTATTGTGTTTGTTAAAGTCAAATTGTTTAGTTGTTGTTAGGAGAATTCTGGGCATAAAGATGGTTAGAAGTTTAGATGCTAACAATCATATTGTTAGAAATCTCCAATCTGATTTTAATGTGATTGGGAAGACGTCCCGTACTAAAGATATTTGCGTGGCTCATCGTGTGTTATCAGAATCAGTTGTAAGAAAGTCCACACGACAATGTTGCCTCCTTTCACACACTTCTCAGATACTTAAATTAAATAGAAAAACTATTCAGAAGTATTCTGTTATAAGAGAATATATGCAGACTCCAGGTGGAAAATATTGTTGGGATTTTGTCGACAGGTTTCCTCGTCGAGATATGAAGCTAATTGATGCTATCAAGGAATTAGTGCAAACGTTCTGGCATAATCATACCATACCTTCATCTAATCAAAGAGATGTGCTAAAGCTGAGAAAAGGTTCTACTGAACATGAACTCGGCCACGTCAAACACTTCCTTGACACAACACAGACTGAACTCTATGAGGATTCAAGAATTAGCACACACAATTGAACTTGGGCCAAAGGTCATTTGGGAAATGTAAGCCATGGTGCGTTCGTATATGCATTGATCGAAACACATGATGTTGTAGATACCATGTAGAATATGAATATTTTTATGACACGTATAAACATATATTTTATGATTTTCATACTAACCTTGAGAAGGGCTGTAATGAATCCGTAATACCACCGAATCCATCCAGAGATTTTATCGTCAGCATCATGTGTCCAAGGCATGAAGGACAAAAACACTATGGAAAATCATGTCTATATGGGAATTGTTCCAGGTGCAGTGGGTTTGCTCTTTTGAACTGTTGCATTCATGGAAGTGATGCTCATCAATTTGTCAATATGAGCATGAAGATGCAAAGATTCAAGTACGTAACCTATCAATCAAATAGTGCGAAGGAAAGTAAAAATATTGCATTGGTGAAGTCACAGGTGCAAATGATTATTGCATGTTTTTCTTTTTACATGTTCAGTTTCTACATATACATTCTTTAAAGGTCACATTCTAATACGACCCTGGTTTTCATGGCAACAGGTACAGGTATGTGATTTTTTGATGGATTTCTACAAGAAAACCGAGCAGTATGTTCAACATGTGCACGTAGTGCGATGGCAGGATGAGCAGTACAAAAAATGCAAGGACAAATTTCCCATTGGGACCATATTTTAAATTGTGGATTTTGCAGAAAACTACACCCTTTAGCCACAAAATGAAATTCAAAGTCAATACTACCATTCCGACCAAGTCAGCATCATGGTACATATTACATATAGGCATGGCCCTAAGAGAAGCATTAACATAGGATAATACAGAAGGAGACAAACTTTTACATAAGTGATGATAGATGCCATGATATGCATTATGTGCAACACTGTTTTCGAATTTTCTATGATCAGCTAAAGGAGGGAGATATACAGATGGATCAGCATTGGATATGGTCAGATGGTTGTGTGGGCCAGTTCAAAAATTCCCGAGTCTTCCAGTGGATGAGTATGTTACATAAGACTTATAATGTGCCGCGTATATGGAACTACTTTGAGACCGGGCACAAAAAAGTGAGCATGACGGGGCTGGTACATGCATCAAGACCACACTGTGAAGGGAGGAGATGAGGTTTACCAGAAATCCCCATATCAAAGATGCAGAATCCATAGTTCAATGGTGCTCAACAACAATGTCAAACTAAAATTCAGTGGTAAGAAGGCCAGTCATAAATTTTTAGCATGTGGTTGACATAGATCGATCACGTTCCTATAGTTGCGACACAGTACAAGGAACACATGGATTTCATTCTGTTCGAAGCTCAAACAACCCCCTATTTGAAATATGGACATGGAAACTTGATTGCTTTTTCAGCCCTTGTAGCAGTGGTGAATGGGATGAATGTGAATGCATGGATTGGGTTGATGATTGGGATCGTGTGTCACTTGCGGTAGACCCACATGTAGTCAGTGAAACAACCTAGTTAGAGGAGGGTCAGTTAGCGATTTCGACAGACTATGACCATATCTCAGATCTTGTACAACCAGGACACATATACGCAATTGTTGCCCCAAAAGACAATGAATGGGGCACGGATTATTGGTTGGCATGATGCATTCGAGGTAAGAAAATTCTGAATGGATCATTGATTGATGATGAAGGAAATAAATTTCCTATTGGCTCGATGGTGGTTGACAGTGAATATCTTACACTAGATGGGAAATCAAGAAGAACTAGTGGGCATGTATTCATGGATTACAGACCAGGTTCTGTGGTCTATCACTTCACGAACTTGATTGTTGGCATGAACATCCATCTACATAAAATGTAAACGAATAACTCAACCAAGGTACGTTACTTCTTGCCTCATTCAGAGCATGAGAGATTGATTGAGGCAATTAGCAACAGAGAGGATCCAGCTAGCTATATTGAATGAGATTGGCTAATTGCACTTACACTCCACTTGGATGCCAGTTTCATGATTGATTGAAATTGACAGCTACTATTAAAAGACAAGACGATCATGATAACTTACTCCGCTTTCTATGTGAACTCTACAAAATCCTTTCCCTTTCCATCTATATCGATGTCATGTCTAAATATATAGCATGTATAATTACTTATTACCAAGTATGATCTGTTTTATGCACCATATTGGTAATAAGTATTTATACATGCTATATATTCAGACATGACATCGATATAGATGGAAAGGGAAAGGATTTTGCAGAGTTCACATAGAAAGCAGAGTAAGTTATCATGATCGTCTTGTCTTTTAATAGTAGCTGTCAATTTCAACCACTCATGCTCGTCTTGTCTTTTAATATATTTTGACGTGTTAGCTTGCACAAGCACACGATTCTCTACATTTGACTATGCAAGAATACAAATAAGCCACTAAAGCTATGCAAGAATACAAATTTTCATCATTTGCATTCTCAATTCCTTCTGTTCTTTTTAATTAGAGAATGAATTATTTGAATGTATCTTTCAAGTGAAAATGTTTGATGCATGTATCTTCAATAGACCCCCTTCACTGGTTTAATCTTTCACCCATGTTTCTCTTACCTTTGCTACAGAATTTTAAACATCATGTCCTTCACAGGTTTGCTAACTCTTCACTTTATATTGTTCTCTACATGTCCTACCTAGTAAACCATGATCTTTGCAACTTTCTCTCCAATTTTTGTTGCATTGAGCTACTATTCAAAAAATAATTGCGCTAATATTGTGAAATGGTATTTGACTTGTGCATTATGCTTTCATCTCTAAATTTTATTTTCTATTCTAGTAAGTTTTTATCCCTCTTCTATTTGAGTCAATAATTAGAATTTAATGAGAAAGTGAAAGGTATAACACAGAGCAAGGTCAAAGAGTTGTTCATGTTTAAGAGATACAGTTTCTATAACATTTCTTTTATCCTTTTCTGGAGAAATATAGTTCATGCCAAATATTTGTTGTGTTGGACCCAAATCTTTCATTGAAAATTGACTTCCCAAGCCCTTCTTGAACCTTTTAATAATGCTCTTACCATGCCCAACAATTAGAATGTCATCTTGGACCGAGAGTGACCAAGTGTCCCTGAACGGCATATTCATGCGACTTGCAGCTCGACATAACTCGGAAACCAGAGGTCGAATCAATGAGCCATCGACACTGTTGGTATCCTGGCATTCCATTACCTCTAGATGGCCCTCCCCACTGTGTTTGCATGGTCCAGTGACTCCATGTTGCATCGGTTTCGTAAACTATGGTTTTGCTTAGTTTCCTTCAATGCAACTCTCGCACTGGTGGGTCAAATATGGAAAACCATCCTCCATTCTAGTCTTGGTGGTGTTCCCATGTTGGAATTTTCCATACACACCTATCAAATCCAATGGCATGCAATATTTCTGCTCCGTTTGGTTTTTCGCTCCCAGACCGAGAGTGACCAAGTGTCCCTGAACGACATTTTCATACGACTTGCAACTTGACATAACTCGGAAACCGTAGGTCGGATCGACAAGCCGTCAACTCTGTTGGTATCTTGGCATGCCATTACCTCTAGTGGTCCCTCTCCACCATGTTTTCATGGCCCAGTGACTCCACTGTGCATCGGTTTCATAAACTAGGGTTTTGCTCAATTTCCTTCAATGCAACTCTCGCACTGGTGGGTCAACTCTGAAAAACCATCCTCCGTTCTAGTCTTGGTGGTGTTCCCACGTCGGAATTGGCCATACACACCTATCGAAGCCAATGGCATGCAATCTTGCTGCTTTGTTTGGTTTTTCGCTCTCGGATCAAGAGTGACGAAGTGTCCCTGAACGACATTTTCATGCGAATTGCAACTCAACATAACTCAAAAACCGTAGGTCAGATCGACAAGTCGTTGACTGCGTTGGTCTCCTGGTATGCCATTATCGCTAGTGGGACCTCTCCACCACATTGTGCATATGTTTTGTAAACTAGGGTTTTGCTCAGTTTCCTTCAATGTAACTCTCGCACTGGTGGGTCAACTCTAAAAAAACCTCCTCCATGCTATTCTTGGTGGTGATCCCATGTCAAACTTGGCCATACACACCTGTCAAAGCCAACGTCATGCAATCTTGCTGCTTCGTTTGGTTTTTCGCTCCCGGACCGAGAGTGGTCAAGTGTCCCTAAACGGCATTTTCATGCGACTTGCAACTCGACATAACTCAAAAATCGTAGGTCATATAGACAAGCCGTCGACTCAATTGGTATCCTGTCATGCCATTACCTCTAGTGGGCCCTCTCCACTATGTTTACATGGCCTAGTGACTCCACTGTGCATTGGTTTCGTAAGCTAGGGTTTGCTCAATTTCCTTCAATGCAACTCTCGCACTGGTGGGTCAACTCTGAAAAACCCTCCTCCATGCCAGTATTGGTTGTGTTCCCATGTCCACATTGGCCATACACACCTGTCAGAGCTAACGGCATGCAATATTGCTGCTCCGTTTGGTTTTTCACTCCCGGACTAAGAGTGACCAAGTGTCCCTGAACGACATTTTCATGCGACTTGCAACTCGACATAACTCAGCAAATGGAGGTTGGATTGATGATTCGTCGAATCCATTGGTATCTTGGCATGCCATTACCTCTAGTGGGCCCTCTCCACCGCATTTTCATGGCCCAGTGACTCCACTATGCATCGGTTTCATAAAATAGGGTTTTACTCAGTAGATTTATTGATGTTGTAATTTGTTGTAATAAGAGGTTCTAGATATGTTATATGCTTGGAAAGAGTGCCCTAAAGGGATGTATCTTCATGGTGTTAACGTACACTTGGACTAGGGTTTATTTTGTTGGGTTTCCTTGTGATATTAGGATCAAGATAAGTGAAATATTGGACCATAGTGACCACCTTCACACGCATGTTGAGGAGAACAAATGAGCATAGTAACTACCTTGGCACACATATTGAGGATAAGCATTCCAACATTGTAACCACCTCTGACACATATGTCGAGGAGCATTGGGAACAAGAAGATGTGGTACACAACTAGAGGAGGAATGCATTACATGATGAAACTTGGATATGCATAAGGATACTAGGGTTTATATATGTAAGTAAACCTTGGAGAAGGAGATATAATACTAGAGGAATTGATTGTTGTCATGCAGAATCTATAGCTCTTGTTGTCAAAGAAAAGGAGGTAGAATTAGGGTTCCAACCCTGTAGAATATACAAAGAAAAGAGTGAATTTATTTGGTGATATTGTAGTCTTGTTCTTGTGTGATACATGGAGGTTAGGGAAATACCATGGAAAACTTAACTTGATAAGTCTCAAGCTTGTTTTGATTCCTTGCTTAGAAGAAGATTTTTTAAGTTTAGTTTATTTTCCATGGAGTTCATGGTGCTTTTGTTGATGCAATAGACAAAGACCTAGGGTTTGAGGAATCATCCTAGGATAGACATGTTGACGTCAAAACCAGTGCTAGACTTTTCTGAAATTCCATGTGCTTCTATGATGAAAGATGATTAGGGTTTATAAACCCTAACGAGGAAAACAATTATAGTGTGGATACCTTAATGCATGCTAAGGTTTCATGAACTACAATCTCATTGAGACTTGCATACTGGGGTTTCATGAACTACAATTGCATGCTATAACTAGGGTTGAGAAGTTATGAGATGAAACACATGTACATTTACAAATTGAAAACTAACTAGGGTTTTGTGAACTACAATTGCATGCTATAACTATTGTTGAGAAGTTATGATATGGAAATAGGGTTTTCTGACCTTTTTAAAAGCTATTAGATGGAAGTAGAAACACATGTACATGTACAAATCCAAAACCAACTATGCTTTCATGAACTACAAGTTGCATGCTATAACTAGGGTTGAGAAGTTATGAGATGGAAATATGGATTTATGAGCTCTTTACAAGTTATGAGATGGAAAAGAGAAACACACCTACAGTTTCATCAACTACCATTGCATGCTAGGGTTTCATGAACTACAATCTCATTGAGACTTTCATTCTAGGGTTTCATGAACTACAATTGCATGATTTAACTAGGTTTGAGAAGTTATAAGATGGAAATATGGATTTATGAGCTCTTTACAAGTTATGAGATGGAAAAGAGAAACACACCTATGGTTTCATGAACTACCATTGCATGCTAGGTTTTCATGAACTACAATCTCGTTCAGACTTTCTTATTAGGGTTTCATGAACTACAATTGCATACTAGGGTTTCATGAAATACAATTGCATGCTATAGTTTCATGGACTACAAATTGCATGCTATAACTAGGGTTGAAAATTTATGAGATGGAAGTAGGGTTTTATGACCTCTTTACAAGTTATGAGATGGAAAAGAGAAACACACCTACGGTTTCATGAACTATCGTTTCATGCTAGGGCTTCATGAACTACAATCTCGTTGAGACTTTCATATTAGGGTTTCATGAACTACAATTGCATGCTATAGTTTCATGATCTACAATTGCACGCTATAACTAGGGTTGAGCAGTTATGAGATGGAAGTAGGGTTTTATGACCTCTTTACAAGTTATGTGATGGAACTAAAATGGTATGGATGTTGTATGTTAGTATGGTATGGTATCGTATGTTAGCACATGGTATGATGTTAGTATCATAGGGTATTGTAGGGTATGTACTATGATGTTAGTATTGTAGGGTATGGTATGGTATGGTATGGTAGAATGATATGATGTTAGTATGTTATGGTATGTTATGTTATGTTATGTTAGTTGGTAGGGTTTTGTGAAATCTTTACAGGTTATGAGATGGAAGTAGAAACACATGTACACATCCTAAACCAACTAGGGTTTCATGAACTACAATTGCATGCTATAACTTGGGTTGAAAATGGCCCTCCCCCTCATGTTTTCATGGCCCAATGTGTCTAGATATCACTAAGAAAACACATGTTGCGGCATTATATTATTGATGTAATAGAATATAAGCCAACAACCTGCATAATAAAACTAGGGTTCACATATTAAGACATGGAACTACAAACTAGGGTTTTATCAACTCTTTAGGTTTGAAGATCAAATTATACTAGTTAGTATCATTTAAGTAGAAACCAAATGGCCATATAGCCCTAAGATACACTTACAAATTGAAAACCAACTAGGGTTTCATGAACTGCAAATTGCATATTATACCTAGGGTTCACAAGTTATGAGATGGAACTAGGGTTTTATGACCTCTTTAGGTATATATCATTAGCTTGGTTAGTATCATTTAAGTAAAAACCAAAAGGCCCTATACCTAGGCTATGCACATACATGAAATAATTTTATTGGGATTAATATGAACTACTTACTATTTCATATGTTCACAAATGCAAATACCAATGTGTGCAAATGCTAGGAACAATACTCAAATTATCAAATTGTTACAATTGAATTAAACCCTAGGTTATGAATTGAATTTCTTTGTTATCCTAAACCCTAGCTAACACTATTGTAATTTATGAATAGTTACATGCTAGACTTGCCTGAAATGCTAACCCTAGCTAGACTTGCCTGAAATGCCATGTGCTTCTATGATGAAAGATGATTAGGGTTTATAAAACCTAACGAGGAAAACAATTATAGTGTGGAGATTTGAATTTTAGCTTGTATTATCTTTATGATTGGGTAGATTCTAGCATTGGTTATGCATGCTAATTTGAGATAATTTTGGGTTGAATTTGTTAAGTAAACTTTAATGGTGTTTATTTTGTTAGATATCTTAAGTGCAAAACTTTGGATAGGTCATCATGCACTTGTGTATTCCATAAAGATGATGACTAAGGAAAATCCTCTGAAATAAAAGGAACTTGCTAGCGAAAATGACCCTTCAAACCATGATTGTACACGCAAAGAGAACATGTCGCTACCAAAGGAAGGATCAATAGGGATGACAAGATAGAAAGTGAGTGGGTAAGATAGGAAGGCAAGCAAGTGACCTTAGGCTATGATAGGTGGGTAAGAAGGCTATTAGGGCTTCCCTAAATAGGATATTACCTGTCAGGGTTTCCTCATTGATTATAAATCCCAGGTTATGCATGCTAACCTTTAAACTTCAGTTAGGGTTAGGGTTTCCTCATGGATTCTAAACCCTAGGTTATGCATGCTAACCCTTAAATCGTTAAAATTGGAACAAGTACAATAGCTTGTTAAAATTGCAAGTGCTCAATAGATCGTTATAGAAGACACATTCATAAACTTGTTTCATTTTTTATTTGTCAAGGAAGAACAATTTTTATGGGACGTTAGCATTATGGGATGTTTTGATTTCAATTATGCATGTGGTTGAAGCACAGTTAGTGGTGTTGATGGGAAATTATCATCATATCATACAAAGTCAACCTCTCTTGCAACTGACATAAAAGTATTTCCAGCCAAGCATTTAGCATTATGACAGTCCTATATTTCACTTTTTAGCTAACGAGGACAAAGGTACAATCTTTTTAAGTAAACATCAATGATAAACAATTTTATAAGTGACAAGTTTTCAATCTAATGGGACTGTTAACCCAAATCAAATTTCCAGTCAAGTAAAATGTCTTATGATAGTCCAAGATGTAATTTCCAATCAAGTAGGGATGATAAGAAGTATATTCACTTGGCTTTTGATGACACAATGACTTGCAAGCAATTCAAGGACTTTTCTAGTATTTTTCCAAGTTATGGATGTTTATATACCACTATCAAATTTGTTTAATTATGGTTGGGAATGATTGTTTATATACAGTCCCTTTAGGGTGTCTTTGTGCCACTTTAAATTGGGTTATGGATAAATTTGAGGTGAGGCATTAGTGAGTGGGTAAGATAGAAAGGCAACGAAAGTGACCTTAGGATATGATAGGTGGGTAAGAAGGCTATTAGGGCTGCCCTAAATAGGATATTACAGTGAATATGTTAGGGAAGATTAGGATGAGTTAGTGGTGTTCTAGGGCTATCAAAAATGGATATTACAGTCAGAGATATAGGGAGAGTCGTGGTGGTCTAAGTAGTGTGGAAATGAAAGGAGCAATCCTTTCTTTAGAGAGAGGGAAAGGTAGGAGTCTAGGGAAAGGGTTTTAGCAAGGGTTAGGATAGAATAGAATGGTTTAGGTGTTTCTTATGGTTGCCTAATAGATAGTACTACAGTCTAGTTTGATAGAGAATCCTAAGGTTAGTCAAGGATAGAAAATGGAGTAGAAGGCCAAAGGTTAGAATTACTATGTAAATACGAAAGGCAGACAAGTTCTTTCTATTGCAATTTGGACAATGAATAAGACTATATTTTTATGCATTTGTGTTTTTTTTTGTTAACTAACCTACAGTGTTAATTTTTTTATGCATTTTATTATGAAATTACAGACTTTATGTTATGGCATCCCATGCCAAATTGTAATGTGATGTTAATTGTAAAGCCCAGTTGGCATACCTCTCTTGTATATGTTATGCTATCTCATACTTGCTATTTTTTAAAAGAGTTAAGTTCAGTAAACTTGTTATGTATTGTGATTTGAACTATTCTCTATCTTTTGAAAAAAATGCAGTGTTCCATTTTGTTGTATATTAATTGCGTTGTTGCATTGATCAGTATTGAATGAAATAGTTATCAAGGTTTTTTTTTCATAATACTTATATAGAAATCTGATTGTTAGAAATAATTTTACATCCCCGTATAAATAATGAAAGACATTACCTACACACTAGGAACACTACATTCTTTTAATCATTGTGGCATGCAACACAAAATTTAAAAGGATCATATCATTTACAAACATTTATATATACTACTTCAATTTAATCTTTCATTTTCTGTCTTCTTTTACCTTCTAATGACTACCTTATCCACTTATTATTGCACATTCTTCAACAATGGCTAGTTTTTAAATTCAATAAATTGAGATTCATTAATGTTAAACTTGGACATGCACTTACATCAGATCGCACATAAAAGTACTCTGCGCATGACATAACATGCCAGAATTACACAATAAAACAATTTTTTTAACTTAAAAAGATATACATTTGCAAACAGGAAAAATTAAATCCAGAGGGAATCAGATTAATGTAGCTCCACAATCTACAAATGTTCCCCATGGGGGACATAATAAAAAATAAAAGCAAAGTCAAAATTTTAATTAGTTTGGTGAAAAGACATGGATTTAATGGTGGTGCCATAAACCTCTCAATATGCGCCACGCAGAATTTGTCGGACACAATAAACTTCCATAGCCATCAACACTTCTTAATGCATGGCAGCAAGTGGGAAGACTCGATCTCTACAGACTACATCGCCCTTTACGCACTCATGCAGTCGTATCTCGTTAATGTTGTTTATGGTTTTTAAGACCCTTTAAGAAGCTTTAATAATTTATGCACTCGTCTCTCGTTAATGGTTTTCAAGCCCCTTTATAGCAAACCGACACATTCACCATTGATAAAAACAAACCGACACATTCACCATTAATAAAAACAAACTGACACATTCACCATTAATAAAAACAAAAAAAAATATTTATAGTAATTAATAAACCTAGATGTTCCTTAGAGAGACACTCCTTCTCCTGAAGACGAACTCAACTCTCCAGTACGAAACGTGTCCAGACTAAAAAATCCACACAGGTTCCAAAACTCTCCATCAACGAAACACAACGTGTTTCACAGTTTGCATTTTAGATGTTGGTCGATATGTAGCAACTCTCTTTAGTTTTATACTAAAAAACTTGACCCTAAGCTTATTAGGCACACACATTCTTGGCAATGACAGATTGATCCTTACAATCTTACTGAAAGGTATACTGATAAAAACTCATCAACCCACCTTTCTGTACATATGCTCATTAACCCACCTAACATTAAGCCACCTATCTGTACAAAAAAGAGATGACGGGCCTACCAATATCTCTGTGCACTGAAGAGAGGGAAGGCCTACCAATATCTCTATGCAATTAATAGAGGCAGGCCTACTAATATAGGATAGGTAGATGTTGAACTGCTTCTCAGTGACACTTCATGAACAATGTACACAAAAAAGATGACATGCCTACCGATATCTCTGTGCACTGAATAGAGGGAAATCCTATCAATGTGGGAGAGGCATATGTGGAACTGCTTCTTAGAGATATTTCGTGAACAATGGGGTCAATAGGTGTGTCTTGGAGTGATACTGGTGTTCTTTTTGCTTTGGAAGTATTTTTGGAGGCTAGAGGTTGTGAGGAGATTTGTAATTGTCACATTTTTAAAAAAAATACTTTTATTGATTTTTTTCTTATTTTTTAGTATTTCAGTTATTAATAGTATTTAATGCAAATTTAATTTTTCATTCAACTACAAAGAATCTAACTAAAGACAAAGAAAGGTATAGAAATATACAATTACAAATATTTTAACCAAAGGCCTTATAATATTAGTGGATGGATTCCATCTTATTTATGAGTTTGAGATGGAGGTTATTTACATTGTTGTGTTAAAGACATGACTAGGGTTTGGTTTCCTCGAGATATGTTAAAATTGGGAGTTGTTGAATTTGACTAATTCATGGACATGATCAAGGTTTTATGCTTGGAGTTTGTTTGGTGGGATTCATTTTAGTGTTGTAATGAGGGGATAACGGTCCATTAGAGTTGATGATAGTATCAGTATAGTGGCCATTTAATCTAATGTCGTCTAGGTCCATTATGATAGTTATTATCAAATATTTAAATAAGATCCACTAGGTAGTTATAGTTTAATAAATATAATATGATTTAATCATTGATGTAGGGGCCATTAGGTATTAGGGTTAGGGTTTTCTAGGTAGTTATAAATAAGGAGTATTGTTCATTGAAAAGTTTCTCCTTTGAAGATGCACGTGAACAAGAATTGTTACCCTATATTAAGTGTTCCTTAATAGAGTATTCAAGCTTCTTGGCATATCCTTCGATATATTTTTTTTATTCATCTTCAACATTAAATATCATACCCATGGGTGGCAAATGCTGGGGAAATGGTGATTTTTTTAGCTCGAGAGAGTCCAAAAGCATAACTATTCATGAGAATTGGGAGAATACATGAACAATCAAGAAGAATCCCTTGCTCTTTGGAAAGGCCTCATGCTATCCTTGAAGAGAAATATAAATAAATTGCTCCTAATTGGGGATTCCATGATTTTCTTTAGACAGCTTGTCTTGGCAAGATCCTTCTTTATTCCATAACCTCACTTGCATGAGTTAAAAAATTCTTTACTTGAATACATCATATAGTTCATGGTGGGGAATACAACAAAGTAAATCCCATTGGTTTAATAAATCTACACCTTTTGAAACCTTCTTAAAAGGTCATGCGTTTGGTGGAATTTCTAAAGGTCTAATTGGATTATTGCATTTACTTGTTGTGCCTATTAATTGGAATGAAATTTCCCAAATATCTAAGACAATAAAATCTATGTAGAATTCTCCCTAGAAATATGGAAGTTCTTGAGCCCATGTAGTAGGAGAGATTTTATGGTATCACATATTAGCAATTATGCATCTTGTTAGAGTTCATTACCATAGAAATGGGATATAATATGTTGACACAACGAGATGTTGTAACCTGTATGTTCTTTGGTAGACAACACTAATTTCGTTTATCATGGTATTTTAACCATCTATAGCATATACGTTTCTTTGTGTGTTAGGACATTAGTACTATAGATTCCATTGCCTCAAGAAGAAAAAAAATGTTTGTCAGTCAACTAATCAATTGCGAGGGATAAAATTTCATTGCTTTCTCATATGTGCAATGCTTTTAATTTTTCTTCTTGTTTGTTTATTTGACATCTAACATCACCTTAAAGGTTGGGAACAATTCATGGCAACTAGATCTTTAGTTCATAGAGGCCAACTCCAAATTTTCTATGTTGATTCTGGATGTCTTCATGAATTCATATTTTACTCATTTTCCTTCGTGGTATTTGTACTTTTACTGTCAAGCACCTAAAAAATGTATTAAGGAGAAATACAGTGGAACAATCACTCATATATTCACTCAATATAACCTTTATTGAAAATTCATATGATTAGAGAGTGAATGATATTTATTATGTTATCTTTCCAGTTCATAGCTTGTAAGGAGACCCAAAGCACATAACTTTTGTTTCTGACAAAGTCACTTGTATTGTTCGATAATCGATACCTTAAATAGTATGTGCTGAGGATTGTGCTTTTGTTTAACTATGTTACAGGGGTCATTTCAGTATTAGTCGGTTACATTCTTATGATCTATTCCTTTCATTTCTTGGATACAATGGTATCATGGAGAGATTGGATTTTTTGAGTCTGGGCAATCAGAACTCAAGTGTGGTAATTGAAGCGCTTTCATATTTCTGGTATTTTGTAAGATGTTTTTTTTAAGGTTACATAGTGTCAAGCTCTCATATTTCCGGCTGTTAGAAAAGTCTAAGTTGGTTGGAGATGAATTTCTCTCAAAGGTAGACTCCTAGCTATAGTTTGTGAATATATTTAAACATAATTTCTTATTGAAATCAACTGCCTTATGTGAACATTGTTTATTAATGTTAATAGTTTGCTCTTTTGTGCAGATAAAATATATGTTTATATGGAGGCCTTCTCTTTCACAGCTTACTGGAGTCTATGAGTCACGCCTCCTTGCCAAACTCCTCTAGCCCCTATCATATTGTACATCTCATCCCATACATGTCTTCAATAAGCACATTAGATTAACCAAATACCTTATTGTTAGCTCATCCTCCTTACAAACTATACATTCGGTAGGCCCTTGCTTGTTCATGTTATGGGTAACTTCCCACATTAGGACCTTGTTCATTAGAGAAAGGCACATAAAAATTCTTTCTTTACATGAAGGATTGATCTTCCATTGTGGTTTCCACCACTTTCATTGTCCTTAGGCCATCAAATGACAAACCGAGTTTTGTAGCCTTATATAGGGGTATAAATACAAGGGAATGGATTCTTTGAACAGTTCATTCATCCTCTACCTTCTTAATGTAGTCATGAATCACTTTCAATTTTGTTGTATAGACATCTTTTAACTCTCCTTCAACACCATCCAAACTACAGCAATGAAGTACCATCCCTACTGTAAGGTTCCTATTCTTATAGGGTTCTTTCGAGGATATAATGTAGCTACATATTTTCTTCAAATTTCCATATATAAATCTACCTATATACCAACATGTTTTTGCCTTAATTTATCTTATTTTTTGTGATCATTAAATAATGATTTTAGTTGCAATCTCATCTTTTCCTTCATCAGAAGTTCTGTGATTCTACAATGTGCTCCATGAGATTATGTAACATCAATTACTAATTGCGCTTAATCCTCAATGCAATCTTATATAATCAAACAATTTTTGGGAAATTTTATCCTTGAAATTCTTATATTAAGTAGTTAAATTATGATCCGTTAATTTATAAAATCCCTTTAATGATCTTAAAACAACAATAAATTATCTTGGAGATATTTGACAATGAATGTATTGTTGCTTTGAATTGCTATATGTTTAGTTTCAATTTCAGAGTTTAATTATGCAAGTTCTTCATGATTGTTGTTGCCAATAGAGTTTTCTCTGGCAATTAAAATTGGAACAACTCATTAACATGTAAAACATTTTCGCACATCCCTTTGCATGGATTCATATGGAACAATCCTTGATTTTTTATTTTTCCTCTGTATTAGCAATGGTAATAAATTCTTGGAGTGAAAGAGAAAGTTGGAATTCAAAGAATTGATGTACAACATGACAAGTATGGGTGGTGATATGGCATAATTTACTATTGCTTAATAGCTAAGATAGGTGAAAATCGACAAGGTGTAATAAAAGTTGGCAAACTAAATCTATCAATAAATTTAATTTGCCAAATTACATTTAGTTTATGAAATCTAAAGAATATTTGTTAGTTTATAGTAGTTTTTTTAGATGCATACATTTATTCCAATTCAGTTGTAGCAATTTGTTTTTTATTCAGTTGTGGGAGCATGTTTCTGCGTTCAATAACATTCCTATATTGAGCTTGTATTTACATAGATTTGTCTCTGCAATTGGGTTTAGGGTAACTCGATTAATTAAGAGAGTATTTACTTGTTTTTTTGTACAATGAAATTATTTAATTCCAAGAACAGACTATGTTAAAGCATTTCATATTGCATTTCTTCTTTTGGTGTTTTATTGCAATTCTAATAGGATTTCTTTCTCTGTGGGTATCAATGAAAAACTACAAATTCTTCTGCTTAAGATGTTAATCTTATTAAAGACCATGATTGTTATATTCACATTTGAAATGTATTTTGTTAGGTGTGTTTAATTTGATCATTATGTGTTTCTTCTGTAGTTTATCCAATCAACTATGCACATCTATCTGCAACTTAGATGTAGTTATTTCTCAAAGCAGAGAATTCAGAAAAAACTTTACACTCTGGAGCACGAGGGATTCACCTTGTTGAGCAATATCTTATCACGCCCATTCATAAATGGAGGTTTTTAATTATGGAAAATAAGGTCAATATATTGTAGGTATTGGGGGCGGGAATATGGTATGGGGGGGTTATAAGTATTGGGGGGGTATAAAAAGGGTTTATAGTAAAAATAAGGAATATATTGTAAAATTGAGGTTTTTTAAATTGGAAATAGGTATTGGGAGGGGGGATAAACAAAAGGATTTTTGTAAGTAATTATCAATATCTAGTGAAATTAGGCGTATTCTTTAATATCCCATGAAGGAAGATGCTATGACATGGTTTCATTAAGTGAAGACCTCGTGCTCTGGAAAAGGAAAAAGGTTCGATTCTATTTCGAAGGACAATGATACAATGTTCATGTACCTTAACTTCCTATGTTGGCCCAAAATGTTTGCAACACCATATTTTTCTGTTGAATCCTACACAAGATTATTATTGTTCATTTTGTACTTTGATTCATATCGAACATGTGTTTCATTTTTATAGTTGTTACAACATCAGTTATAACAACACATTGGAGTCTTTTCTTGATGAGATTAGTTTTTGCCATGCCATGCCTTGAACTATGATGTGATGTTCGTTGTAAATCGTGTGTAAATCTCATTTGGCATTGCTCTCTTTCTGAAAAGCAACAAGACATGTCTAAAATATGCTATGGCATCCCATGCCAAATTGTAATGCGATGTTAATTGTGAATCCCAGTTGGCATACCTCTCTTGTATATGTTATGCTATCTCATACTTGCTATTTTCTAAAAGTGTTAAGTTCAGTAAACTTGTTATGTATTGTGATTTGGACTATTCTCTATCTTTTGAAAAAAATGCAGTTTTGTTATATATTAATTGCATTGTTCCATTGATCAATATTGAATGAAATAGTTATCAAGGTCTTTTTTCGTAATACTTATATAGAAATCTGATTGTTAGAAATAATTTTACATCCCCGTATAAATAATGAAAGACATTACCTACACGCTAGAAACACTACATTATTTTAATCATTGTGGGATGCAACACAAAATTTAAAAGGATCATATCATTTACAAACATTTATATATACTACCTCAATTTAATCTTTCATTTTCTGTCCTCTTTTTTTTTTCATCTAAAAAATTGCCTCTGCATTGCAGATTTGACCCATTAACAGGAATGGACACCTTGACCTGTGGGGGTAATATCCCTTTTCTTTTCCACATTTAACCAATTGAGCCACTCATTGTGGTCAATTTTCTGTCCTCTTTTACCTTCTAACAATTACCTTATCCACATATTATTGCACCTTCTTCAACAATGGCTAGTTTTTAAATTCAATAAATTATGATTCATTAATGTTAAACTTAGACATACACTTACATCATATGGCACATGAAAGTACTTTGTACATGACATAACACGCCAAAATTACACAACAAAACAATTTTTTTAACTTAAAGATATACATTTGCAAAGGGGTCAAATTAATGCAGCTCGACAATCTATAAATGTTCCCCATGGGGTACAAAACAAAAAATAAAAGCAAAGGCAAAATTTTAATTAGTTTGGTGAAAAGAAATGGATTTAATGGCGGTGTCGTGAACCTCTCAATATGCGCCACGCAGACTTTGTCGGACACAATAAACTGCCATGGCCATCAAGTGGGAAGACTTGATCTCTCCGTACTACATCGCCCTTTACGCACTCATGCACTCGAGTCGTCTGTCGTTAATGTTGTTTATGGTTTTTAAGAACCTTTAATAATTTATGCACTTGTCATCACCTACTACGTTTTAAAATGTTGTACTTACTCATTCAATTTTATTTATCTTTCAACGTGTAACTCTAAATGTGTCATGATTTACATAATTATTTTTGAATATTTGTGGTTGAATATTATTTTTGAATATTTGTCATCACCTACTACATTTTAAACTGTTGTACTTAATCATTCAATTTTATACACTCGTCTCTCGTTCTCGTTAATGGTTTTCAAGACCCTTTACGCAGCTCGGAGCGGTGATTAATATCTGCCTGTCATCACTTACTACTTGTTAAAATGTTGTACTTAATCATTCAATTTTATTTATCTTTTATCACGTGTAATAGATTAGTATGAATCGGTTGGATTACTCTAAATGTATCATGATTTTTTTATTTTTTTTTGGCTTTTATCAATTTTTGGTTATGAATTTTTATGGAATTTTCAAAATTTTACCAGTTTTTTGGCTATGATTTTTTTCGGAATTTTAAAAATTGTCAAAATCTTTATCTGATGTAAGAAAAAAAGACTGAATGGTATAAAAATCACCCAACAAACAACAAAATTACAAATTTTATAAATTAACTTCACCTAATTTCAACTATAAATCAAAATCGTCCTGTAACTATTTTACAGGATTGGACTTCTCTCTTCTCTTGAGATAAGTATGGGAGAATCGTCTAATAAAAATATCTAACCCTCTAGGCTCCGATGAAAGTATTAGAAATCTCATCAGACGACTTGCGTCGAAAAATACAAGAACTGTGATGATTAAATAAGTTTCGCCGTACTGCATACCTCACTTACTCCCCGAAGGAGTCTGGATACTGCTCTTCCGCACTTGCCTAGTGAAAAACGACGGTGAAAGGAAGGATCCTGGTCAGGGATCAAAATTGAACCCGTCACAGCCCGTCAAAGGGCTTCTAGCCAGTCAGTGAAGTGGGAATCCAAAACAGCCTGTCATTTAAAATGTAGTTTTTTTATTTTGTCACTTTGGAGAAAAATAGAGTATTTAAATTAAAATAACATGAGAAGGGCTTGAGTTAAAATTGCCCATCAACCATTTCAATTTCAAACTGCAATCTACCCTAACCGTCTCAGTGTACCTCATCTGCACAGTGCAGACTGCCAGTGACACTCAACATTTATATAGATTTGACAACTGAGTATTCTAATAACTCATCATAATTGCTAATTCATGCATGACATACAACGGCTAGCATACATGGCGAATAGCGATTCGAGATCTTGCAACACTGACACGATGACACCCATAATATAAAAAATTTACATTAGATTAATGATAGTACGTCTCTTTCATCCCACTGTAAAATGCATCTATGCCTATATAAATATTTGAAATTGGTTGAAATTGCAACACGGGTGAAATGCATCTATGCTTATATAAATATCTGAAATTGGCAACACGGGTGGGATGAATGAAAAGAAAGTTGTAGAGATTTGATTTTCACATTTCTTTGAATGAACCCTGATGAATCTGTAGTAGTTCAATCGAATAGAGACTTAAATTTACTTAACGCAGGGAATACTGACAGGCTCTGTAATTGCAATTATATTTTATTTTGGCAGCCACTTCAATGAACAATGCCAGCATCCCAATGACTAACGATTCGAACATCGGCGCTTCTCCTTTTGATATGGGAGCGGGCGAATTGAGCCCCATGAGAGCACTGAATCCTTGCTTGGTCTACGACACAACCATCGACGATTACGTGTTGTTTCTGTGCAACCTAGGATTCAAAGCATCGCAGATTTCTTCAGTGTCCGGCAACAAGGGCTTCAGCTGCTCGTCGGATAATACTCGGATTCCAAGGACGAGCTGATCAACAACATGAATTATCCGTCAATCGCCATCTCGGGCCTCAATTCCGCCAGATCGGTAAAGAGGACGCTGACAAACATAGGATCCGCTTCTGGTTCCGTCTACAAATTAACCGTAGATTCTCCGCAGGAATTAGATGTTAAAGTTTCGCCGAACGAGCTCGCTTTCTCGGCGACCTCTGACAAGATATCGTTCAGCGTGTTGTTTAAGGCTAGCGCAAGTTGGCATTCGAATTTGGGGGCTACGGACCAGCTTAAAATTTAATAGAGTTGGGGGTAGGTGATATAGTAACTAATGCCTTTAATGCCTATCCTCTATCAGCCTATAGCCTACAACTCTTTCCACATCTTTGGAGATCTGTCCATTTCCCATATCATTCTCACGGAACTTGGCAGTTTAAAAGTTTATATTCTCTGGTATGGCAACTTCAATCATTCCGAGAAAGACTTTGTTTTTTATTTCATCGTCTCCATTGGAAGAAAGGTTCCAACAGAACCGTCAGTGAGCCACTGGTGGGAAACCACCCAGCACTATAAAGACTCAGCCGAACGAGGCGTCTCTGATGCATTGTGCACCCATGGAAATAAACTGAAGAGAAGCAATATTGCAATGGTTGTAAGAGGGAGCTTGGTTAAAAGGTTATTTGCCATGGACGACAAGGGAATGGATTCTTATCGGTGAATACAAGATACATTGAACCTTGCATATGAATTGTACTGTATTGTTCATTGAACTGTACTGTTTATTGAATTGTATTGTATTGAAAGTAGAAGCATTGAAATTTTAATTGTTAAGGTGGGCAATCTCCAGTTCCCCATGAAATAAATGAATCAGGTGTGCCCTTGAAAGGTTTAAACTTATCAGGGATTTTGATTGAATGAGATTAGGGTGCTGGAAGTGGGTTGTTATAACTTACCAACTTGCTTCCTATTGTGCAGCTCATTTTCAGTCCTGAATGATTAGAATGGTCGTGTTGTGTCACTTCTTGAGTGCCCTCACCAGTAACTGATCAGCCGAGGGATCCGTTCATCAAAGAGGTTTCCAGGCTACCCTAAAAAGTAGTTGTTAATTATCATCCAGCAAGTAAGAGAGTTCAATTTTGGTTTTACTATAATTTTTTTTATATGTTGTGTTAATTATTTTTATATTTTTAATTGAATTTAGTATCATAGATATTAAATTTCAGTTTTGCTATAATTTTAATTTTAGTTTTAGTTGTTTCTTTTTAAGTTTTTTTTGTCAATTAGTTTTCTCATTTTCTGTAAATTGAATCTATTATCAATTTTAATCTTTTTAGTTCTCCATTTTTTTCAATTCGTAATTCTAAGTTGCTAAGGTAAATACATGATGGATTGTTCCTAGTTATTACACATTGTTGTTTGGGGTGGCAATAGTACAGAGTCAGCATTACTACAATCCAGTGAAAATAATAGAAAATAACTTGCCTATTTCTTAAGCTATTTTTATAAATTACATCTGCTTTCTCATTAAACCTTCTCCTTGCCCAAAATTTTCCCATTTTGTGAGGATTTTAAACCCTAAGCTGTGAAAGGAGTGAACATGAAATAAGCTCATCTTGATTCAAGCTTCATAATTTTCAATATATTACCACCGGCTACATAAGAGTCTAAAGTTTGACATAAAGTTGAGACAATCTTACCAGATTTGAAAAGCTCCTTTAAAATAATTAGGTTTATGAAAATTTGTGCTTTTGGGATTTTAGCAAAGAATTCCATTAACATATTTGGATTTTTGTGGAAAAATTGTTTGTCCATGTACATATCATTTGTTTTGTTTACATTATGCCGAATCTTATAGTTCACTTTGTCTCATCAAGAAATTATCATGAGCAGGTAGGTAATGGCATAATTTCTCTTCATTATTATGCTTTTCCTTCATTCATTCTTGTCTAGGTTTTCTTAGCCTAGTTGTTATCACTGACATGCTATTAATACAAATATTGTTAGTAGCAACTTCTATGAGTTTGATATAGTTGAGTTTGATCTTGATCTATAGTTTCATTGCATAGAACTGAAAAAAGAATAATAGCATATATTAATCCCAAATATAATGAATATATCTCAATTACAATGCCATTCAACTATCAAAATCCTTTACTTAATCTTTTGTAAATGTTTCTCTGTTCCAATTTCCAAACCTATCCTTCAGGCCTCAGACATGGAAATTTAATTTTGTAATGAACTAAGAATCAAATACCTAGATAACTATATGCATATTTTTGTTGGTATATATATACTTTGTTTGATAGATGGAGAATATTGATCAAAGTTAAATGTTAGGTGAAGTGATTTATAATACCTTGAAGTAGGTAGTGGGTTTAGCTTTCACTTCATGCAATGTCGATAGTAGGGAATTGTGATTTTTTTATCTCAATTTTGATTTTACTATCATAGTTAGGTTATGTCATTGTAATTAAAATTGTTCCCACTTGCAGGTGCAAGTCAGCATTACAAACCAGTTTCATTTTTAATTTTTTTTAGTATTATATATTTATTGAAATGCAGTTCTTTTTAGCACAATTTTTTTTATGAAGTGTGCAATTAATTTGTTTGTGTCATTTGAAATGTGAATATTTTCAAAGCCCTTCCTTCATAGTAGAAGAGTAGCATAAATATATAACCTTGCATCTGAAATTAAGACCAGCCCTTCAAATTTGATCCGTTATAAAACAAGTGCGAAAAACGACAACTATGAGATTAAATAAGTTTCGCCTGCCGTACTGCAGACGTCAGGGGAAAGGAAGGATCCTGGTTATAAAACAAGTGCGAAAAACGACACCTATGAGCAGGGATTGAATTTGACGGGTAAATGCCCATCATGGGCCAATTTATCCGTCAAATATAGCTAAGATTTTACAGAAACCGTCAAAATCTGGCTTCGAATACAGAAAACGTTTGAGATTTTGATTGTTACCGGCAATTTTGACGGGTGTCCATCATTTGAAAGTCCTACCCTGTCTATGAGATTAAATAAGTTTCGCCTGCCGTACTGCATACGTCAGGTAAATGGAAGGATCCTGTAAGCCTTGACGGAATGATCAAGGTGTGCATGGGGCAATCCTTATTTACTGTATAGACTTTCCTTCGGGAGGGGGGTCGGTCAAATGGGTACAGTTCGATCTCGGTGCCCATTTGACAGGCTCCCCTCCCGAGAGAAAGTCTCTCCCCCTCCGGAGAGAGAAAGTCAGTCTGTCCAGAGAGATAAAGTCAGACACTTCGTATGAAAACCGCCATGGATTCTCGTCCTACCTCACCACTACGAATACACAGTTAGTGGCTCTGAGGTTACGCGGCAACTACCATTCCAATCGCAGCTTCAGATTCTACTTTCCAGATTTACTTGAAGTGGAGTAGAGAATCCATAATAAAAATCTTCTCACGACTAAAAGTGTCTCTTCCTTTACGAAGGAGGGTGCAGTGCAGTGCAGCACAGCACATATGTGAATATTAATGTACTATGATCCTTTTGTTTTGTCATATTGTGTAGTGCGAAGCACGCTCATCTTTTCTGCAAAACTATTTATGGTTATCTGATAAATATATCTATTTTTAATACTATTTTATCACAGTGACACTTTTCATGGTGAAACCATTTTCATCGTGTGAAATCATGTCTGTTACTTTTAGTTAACCAAAATTCAGAATAATATTTACAGGTAAAGTATTCATTAAACTTTTAATAGAGATGACACTTTTCATGGTGAAACTATTTTCTTTGTCTGTTACTTTTAGTTAACCAAAATTCAAAATAATATTTACAGGTAAAGTATTCATTAAATTTTTAATAGAGATAACTGGTTGTGAAATAAAGACTAAATATTAAATTAATTATTAAATTCGATTAATATAAACATAAAATAAACACTATTTAATAAAAAAAAATTATTATTGTTACTTTTTCAAATCATTACTTGAGTAAAATTTATTTAAATGATGCATTTAAGTATAACAATATACAACCCAGAATAAAAATATTCAATGACCATAAAATAAACTTTGATTGTACACTTGTTACATTCCATTAATCTTGTTATAAACTTTGCACTTAAAATAATGATTTAGGTGCATTCCATTAATCTTGTTATAAACTTTGCACTTAAAATAATGATTTAGGTGGATATTTGTGGCTATTTATTTTTTCCACCGAGTTACAATGGTTTTTTTTATCTTTTTGGCAGTTTTCAACAATTTTTTGAGCTTCAAACTTATGGGGCCATGTTTAGGCCCTAAACGATGTTTTTTGGCCAATCGAGGGGGAAAAGGTTGCCATATAACTTCTTAGACTCCTGTCAAAAGTTGTAATTCTTGATTAGTTCTTTTCAACAAACTACTAAATTACCTAAACAGAGAGTGTATGTAAAATTTGTTTCCGCAGGAAGTCGATGTCTCAACTAGCCACCTTGGGCCCCATAAATCTGATAACAAAAATATTACCTTCGCACTCCTTAAGTCCCTCCCCCATGTCAAACATTGGTGGGATGGCTACTACAAGAGACAAGCCAGAGATGAGTCTATATCATATGTTACATAACCCACTTGAGCATCCTTTGCCAATTCCCTCAAGGAGGATTTCTACGTTGTTGCAAACTATGATGACCAGTATATAAGATGGACAACTTTGTTGTTATGAGAGAGACCAAAAAATGTTAGAGTTTACCAATATATTCCATACCTTATACTCAAAGTTGGGTATGAGAGACTTTGAACGATACTTGGTCCTAAAGTACCGCAGTGGCCTACATAGGTACATCTAAACAAAGATTACTTTCCTAGAAATCTCCTCACTAGGATCCGCTTATCGATATGTTGTCAAAATTGAGCAAAAAATAAAGAAGAAGTATAAGCGGGAGTTTGGGTTTTCAAATCAATCATAGTAGAATCTTGGTAAAGGTGGCCCTAACTAGAAATAATAAGCGAGTGTTTGGGTTTCCAAATAAATCATACTTGAATAGACTTATCTAAAAAGAACGGTACTCATGCATACTCATGTTCAATGGACCAAATTAGAGTAACGCGAGCAGGAAGAGGTGGATTCTCATCCCCACTATCATCATCTAAAGAAGAAACTGGAGTAGGATCACTAGCAGAGAAGTTTGGAATAGAAGGTAGTACAATAATCGAAGATGGCTCACAAGCTTAAGATGGAACAAACGTTGAATTAGTTTCATAGGCCAAGATATTTTCATCAAATTTAACATCTATTATAATAATAATGCTTTTCATTTTCCATTGAGAATGTCAACCCATGCTTCACTACCAAACACATGAAAGTGTCTTACATTAGGTTTAATTTTTCTCCATGCTTCCAATGTTATATCTTGTAAACCCTTTGTGGGAGTGCAATTAACTAAATGCAATTGGCATGTAATTAATGGCTTCAAAATAAAAGGAGAACTTAATCCCTTAGATTGAATCATACAATTTTTCATATTCTAGATGCGTGATTTTTTCTCTCAACAACACCATTTTGTTGTGGTGTGTATGGAAGACTATGTTTCATTTGAATTCCCTATGAAGTGCGGTAATTTGTAACTTTATTGTTTACATATTTTTCTTCATTATCTATTCTTAACTTGTGGATATGATGTCCATATTGTTTTTCTATAAGGGCCTTGTAGGTCAAAAAGATGTAAAAAAATTCACTCTTATGTTTTAAAAAGTAAAGCCAAGTGTGTTTAGGGAAGTGATCAATGAAAGTTAAGAAGTACTTCAAGTCAAAGAAAGAAGTAGAAGGAAGGCGCAGACCACACAAATTTCCATGGAAAAGCTGCAACGAGGTCAAAGTATGCCAAAAGGAAAATCTGTCAAAACTATCTTAATGATGTTTACTCAGAACACACCTAGAACAAACACCATCTCTAAAAGAAATGAGAGGAAGTCTAGTCACAATTTTCGTATTACATAGCTACTACAACGAGTGACCATTTAAATGACCAAATCACTCATGCTAAAGTTTTTTAAAGTGATTTCTATGAGAAACAAAAATGGAGGGAAAAGATGATGACCCAATGTTGTTAAATATGTACAACCTAATAATATCATCAACGATTATGATTGCTAGGATATATGATTAGGATTTTTTAAATCCTTGCTTACAACTTGATGAGATGTAAGCTCTATAGTCTCACCTTCATTAGAATGAGTGATTTTATAAACTTACAAAAAACTGCAAGAAAGACTTGCAGCACGTAATGCATATTTTAAATGACTATAATCTAACTTAATTGTTCTCAATCCTAAAACATTGAGAGAAGTATCATCACCAACAAATATTTGTTTGGTTTACATCATTTAGGATGGAAAAAATAGATTTATCCTTAACCATATGATAAGATGCTCTAGAGTCAATGAGCCACTCATTAGAAGAAAAAGAACAAGAAGCAAAAAAAGAGGAGGGTGCATTAAAGGAAAAATAAGAAGCATAAAGTACATGTCCATGAGAAGAAGAGTTATAAGAAAAATCAGTATTGATTTTATGTTTCTTCATTGCTACTTACAAAGATTCCACCTTCTTGAAACACTTAGATTCCACATGACCATCTCTCTTGCAAAATGTGCAATGTCATTTAGCCTCATTTCCTTTCAATTTAATTCCCTTATCACCATTGGGTGTAGAGTCTTGATGAGAGTGTTTGGGACTCTTGTTTTATTTATTGTTGTGAGAGTGTTGCTTCTTTGGATGCTTGGATTATACTTTTATTGTGCCACTAAGGATTTATAAGATGTACCTTCTACGTTGATCACTCTAAGGAGCAAGAAATTATCTTACTCTTTAATCAAAGAATCACAAAAATTTCAAGAGTGGGTTTTATAAGAATCCCGTAGAGATTCATTGATGGAGTAAAAAGTAGATACAAAAACGGAATAAGGAGGACCAAGTTTAGATAAAAAAACATAAATTCATTGTTTTTATGGGATAGATATATTGCATCCTTTAACTAAGAGGCTAAGGGTATTGAATTGAAATAGATAGTCTTGAGTGCAAGAGAAATAACTTGGATTTAAATAAACCAAATGATTTTCAATCCAGTGACCTCAAATCTCATTGTGTTTACCAAATATGGTTCCCAATTTTTCCCAATACACATCTGGTGCATCAATTATTTGATGGAGGAACCATAAGTAATTACATATCGACATCCCAATTAATCCATGGGATTTGTAATTGTTACTATCCCTTTTTACTTTTTTATCAGCATCAATGGGAAAATTGTTAGAATATTGAGAATATGCATGAACATACAACAATATGTTTTCTAACATACACAAATAAAGCATGGATCTACTAGTATATCCTTATATCCATACAAATAACAAATAATCAAAGTAAGAAACAATAGACAAGATAAAATAAATGATACATTGTATTTATAAGGCAAAACTCGAAATGGAGAAACATCCATGGGAAGGTGTGGTCTTCTTTATCCTTCAGAAATATCCATCTTACAATACATGTCATCCTCACATAAGAATCACATCACACTCCATCATCATTGCATGCCACAACATGTCCATACATATGATGTGTGTTTCCACAACATACCCAAAAGAGTCTCCTTCACCTCTATTATATAGCTATAGGTGCAGAACATTTACATCCCATAACAATGTGGGATAAGTAGCTTTCCACCTTCCTTACAAAATTGGTGATAAGAGATTTTAATACAAGATACATATGAGATAACTCTATTTTATAATATTTAGACTTATTTATGCATTTTAACAAACACTACCATACAAGTCATCATTACATATTCTAACAACCCCCTTATTAATGACTAGGAGAAATAATACAAATAGAGGAACATGGCATCACATTGACATCCCCCTTGATGACAACTTCCAAAATTCCCCATAAGATGAGAATAAAGACGCACTTCACCTCATGTATTTTGATGAAGACAACAATCGCTTCTCACTGAATCATGAAATCACATCTAAACCAAGTTGTATGATGAACTTTTGCAGAACACCACAGCAATGCACATAAACCTTAGCTGGTCAATATAATAGAAAATGTGGCAAACAAACAATAATCACAACTACAACTCAATTTCTAGCTTAAATACTCTGCAATAGGCTCATCGTAAATACTCCCATATCTATACATTGAAATGTTTCCAAGAGACCAACTTTATAACTAAAGAAATCTACTTAATATTACGTTACAAATACAAGACCTAAATGGATTATCCATCAAAAATTTTGCCAAGTAGATACTCATAATGGATTTATTGTAGAAGATGCATTAGAGGAAATTTCAACTCAAAATGGGCCTCCTAAGGAAAATTAATTAAATAATAGTTAATATTTATTAATTTTGGAGAAAGAAAAGAAAAAACTATTTTTTTTGTTTGTATTTTCGACATATCTCCCTGTGTTTTTACTCAAATTTTGATCGGGAGAGCTCATTGGATGCGGAATTTAATTCCTCATCCAGCGAGTACCCACTCGGCATACTTTTGATGGGCCTCGATACCCCAAAAACAAGAAATACCTGGAAAAAATGTGATGACATCATCATCACGTTTTTTCAGGTATTTCTTGTTTTTGGGGTAGCAGGGCCCGTCAAAAGTATGTCGAGTGGGTACTCGTTGGATGAAGAATTTAATTCCACATCCAACGAGCTCTCCTGGTCAAAATTTGAGTAAAAACACAGGGAGATATGTCAAAAATACGAACAAAAAAAGTAGTTTTTTTTATGATGGCTATCCCCAAATTTATATTAAAAAAATGTTTAAGAGGTGCTCCCTTTTTTTATTTTAAAGCATTTTGATTAGCTAATACATGATGACATGAAATTTGTATTATTTTTGGAAGGCCCATTTTAAATTTAAATTTCCTCTAATGGTTGTTCATGTCATTCCACTAGAACTGGAATAAGGTGATATGATATGGATTTGATTACATTACCTTCCTTCTTAGTTACAGCTTCAAATATCCTAGATAGAAAAAGGTTTCAACTTTGTTGTTGTTAAGGGTAAGATGAAAAGATGAACAATGCAGAAGAACCATAGATTATGACATCCATGTGCTTAAGGTAGGAAGGAATGATAAAACCAAGATATCACACAACTCTTCACAAATACCCCTGTGGAGAAAGTGAAATAATAGAGAACTAATTTGCACAAAAAAATTCCAAGAGTAAAGCATATAATAAACATGATAATGCCATATTAAAAAGAAATATGTGACATGTGATAGATGAAAGATAGAGGAGCATATGAAATTGCTTTGACACAAACAAGGGTTAGCAAGCTCATACAAATAGTGAGAAAAATACGATCAAATAAAAATTGATATCACTTATATGTATGAAAAATATAGTCATCAAGCAACTAAGCCTTAAGCATTTGTTTGTTTCTTGTGGTCACCATGATAAAATGATAGCAATATGTGCCCCTAAAAATGTCAAAACATCTTCCACACAAGAAGATTAGAGACAAGTAAAACATGAGTAAATCAAACTCTACAAATATGATGATTAAAGTAAGAACATAAACCCTAATGCAACAAGACAAGAAAATAATGACAATATTTTCAAGATAATAGTGAATAAACCAAATATTTCTCACCAATGATGAAATCCAATTAGTAGATATATAACCTAACTCGTAGATTTGTAACTCCCCTATATGTAACAATGTAAATAAATAGCTTTTCAACGATAATTTCACACCCACATGAAGGTATGGTTTTCTTTATTCTTCAAAAATATCCATCTTACAATATATGACATCCTCACTTAAACATCACATAACACTCCATTATCACTACATGCCACAACATGATGTCTCTATGGCACCTAATCTCCACAACATACCCAAAAGAATCTCCTTTACCTCTAATATATAGCTAGAGGTATGAATTATTTACATCCCATAACACATATAGGATTAATAACTTTCCACCTCCCTTACAAACAATGGTGATAATAATAAAAAAGTATTACATGATGCACATGGGATAAATTTTTTTTATAATATTAGAGTTATTTATTCCTTTTAACTAATAATACCATACAAGTCATCAATACATATTTCAGCACTCCCCCTTAATGATGATTGGGGAAAGAATACAAATGGAGGAAGATGAAATCACATAATTTAGTAAATTCCCCTACTTTGTAAGACTCTCGCCATATTGACTCTCCATGAGAAGTCATTGGTACTTGTAAGTATAATATCGCTTTGACTGGACATAGTACAATGTGCATGTAATATGACTTCAAAAACATAAACTTATAGTCTAGATGCAAAGATCTAAAAAAAAAGGCTTTGAAAACAAATGTTGGATATCAAAGTTGTGCCTTTCTTAAAACAAGGAAAAAAAAGAACCAAGCTGCCATATTTCCCCCTTTTGTTAACTTTGAACATAAGCTCATTTTTATAAATGTTAATTTTTGAGAAAATATGATGATATTTGAACTTTAAAAGTTTAATTGCAGAAACACTAAAATACTGGAATTAATGGAACATTCAATCACATAAATCATTCATCCACAACACAAGATGTACCCCAAGGAAAATCCTCAAAACAATGAAGCTGAAAAACCCCAACAATCTTCGGAGTATAATTATGCTAGATTGTAGAGAATGTATTTTATACAATAGCAGATTGTCTTCGGCACACGTAGTGCTAGATAAGAGAGAATACCGAGCAATATAGAATAGAGATCAACTGTTTCAACTTTCCATGTTCCCAACACATTAATAACAAGCTAAAACCACTACCATGCAAACAACAATGAATGGTTTCATGAGAATTGTGCACTACATACACCAAAACTTGAATTTCCTTCATGGATAATAATGTATGTACATTGGAATCTTCATCATGCATAACATATGCGCCATGCCTTTCATATTTTACATTAAGTAATGATTAATTGACTCCGGAGTGAACTTGCCATCTAACTGAATGCATGACCACTTCTTAGGATGATAACGTAAGTCTCATAATGCATTAACTCAAGTGTCGTCATGCAAACACTTTATTAACTAAATTGTCATCTTTTAGTTTGACTAAAGTTTGAAATACTTTAGTAAACTAGTCCATCTTTACTAACACTTAGTTAACTATTATCAACTGGATCATGTTGATTGGTTTACATTGAAGTGATCATTATGTCTTTTTTATTAACCGAAGCATACATTGTAGATTTAAATGAAGCTTACAAATTTGTGTTCACTTAGTCATTTCATGAGCAATTCAAATTCTCTTTTCCTTTGTGCATTATATCTCTATCTCTTATCTTTCTACATTGTCAATATGTGTTAACTTTAATTATCTATCATATCAGATTATACTCAGAATATTTGTGTGATGTTGTGATCATATTATATTACTCCAGACCAAATGTTCATATGCTAAAGTAATTCACTCTAGAGTTATCTAATCTCTAAAGGATACTTAATAACAATCAATGACCATGGTTAGCAATACATCACAAAACATTTGATGCTTCAACAAAAAAATCATCCATCTCTATAACTAGAGGCCCACCACATGGGTACCTACTATAAGTAGAGGTCCACATGAGAATCAACTACCTCTATAACTGGAGGTCCACCCCATAGGTACCTACTATAACTGGAGGTTCATATGAGAATCATGACTTGATGCATATAAGTCTGAAGCCTTATCCAACAAAACTTTACAACATCATCACTTTGATAAATCAAAACATTCATCTCAACACATGAGGAATAACCTTTATAAATGAAGGCTTATCCATCCTTAGTTCCAACCTAAGAATCTACTCCAAGTTACTGAGTCCAACTCAATCTCTCTACCTCAACACACGAGGCCCAGTCCTAGCTGCACAATATTGGCTTGGAGAACGACTCATGATGTTGTACATTTAACAATAGATACATCACTTTATAACTTAAAGTTACATGAAATTTTTCAAAACTTTATAAGGACTTGAACCCAACTAGACCTCTTACTTAATAAAGAAACTTTCAACCAAGTGAGTTACACAAAAGGTTTACTAATATTATGGAAGCGAATATGTTTTTTGTTTTTGTTGGAGAGCATGCATACCTAAAAAACCTTGCTTTTGTCTTGCAAGGCACCTTTATGCAACCACAAAAATACCAAAAAAATTTATGAATTTTTCAAAATTTAAAATTTGTGGTTAGAGCTTGGTTAGTTTACTTGGAAAATGCAATTTTTTTTACTATTTCTACTTTACTAAGTTTGTACGAGGTGCACTGCAAAGAACATACATAGTCAAGATAACCATTTGCATTTTATTTTTGATATATTGAGTTCACACGGAGTGCACGACAAAGAGAATACATAGGAAAAAAATACAACAAACCCAAAATAAAACATAAAATTAGGATGAAATATGATACAGTATGAAAGATTTTAAAAAAATATCATATATGTAAACAATGTTCTTTTGGAATTGGTAAATATTGGGAAAACAAAGAGTTTTTTTAGTGAATCAAAATGTGTTTCTATCTGAAAGAAGTGCTTTGTATGCAATCGAACACCCCTCTTGTCCAAAAAATGCCTAAAAATAAAGAATCCATAAATCCTTTAATGAATGCAACTATATAGGCTTAAGATATTGATCAATAATGGGAGAAGGTCTTCATAAGTTCTTTGATACCATGTTCTACCAAAACATTTCCACATAGGTTGAACACCTTAATAAAATTCTCACACAAATAGATCATAAATCAACACACCAATGCTTTTACGTGGCAAAATCCTCAAAGAGGGAAATAGTCCATGGTCTCAACCAAAAAGTTACATGAGACAATATATTAATGCAAAAAAAAACTATCTACATACGCTTCTCACAATCGATCATCAAAAAAATAACACTCCGTGTTTTTTAAATAGGATCATGGACCAATTGAATGGACGAGACACCTTTCCCTTAATGAGCTCGAAGAACACCACACCAAAGTTGTAGATGTTTATTTTCTTAGACACGTTGGATGAATAAGCATGCTCAACCAATCTCGTACTATGTGTGTGGGGAAGTACCAACAAACTCATAACACAGATACTTTAACATTTGAAAAATATATCTTTGATATGTTTCATTAAAAAATCAATATATTTACTCAACGACTCATAAATGGTAATCTGATGTGTAGTTTCAATTCTTTACTAATTTAGTAATTACTAACGAATTGCCAACATCAAGTTGATTGTTTGTTGACAACGTTACCAAGAAAAAAACAAAAGCGTGTTAGAGCTCTGACATTATTGAATCCCCGTTGTTGCTTATTCAGTGTCCACCATAATGTTTGAAAGTTGAACGTGTCCTCTCCTTGATGCGAATATTTAATTGTTTCACTTTCGGAACCACACTCTTCTATGCTTATATGCAGAAAATCTCTACCATTAGAGCAAATTTGGGGACTAAAATGGGCTTCATAATATCACGAGCTATATCATAAGAAAATGAGTCACCTCATAAGAAAAAGAGCTATTGAATTCAAGAATCAAAAGAATTTCAAGAAAAAAGTCAACCAAGTCAACCATAATGGTTGACTTGGCATATTTGTCATAAAACACTTTTTTTTAATTTGTATATTCAACTTATTTCCCCATGGTTTTTCTTAAGTTTCAAGCAAGAGTACTCGTTGGATGTGGATTTAAATTCCGCATTTAACGTGTATCCACACTACATACTTTTGAGGGACCCCACCCCATGAAAATAACGAAATACATTAAAAACATGTTACTTGAATGCAAAATACATTAAAAATTGTGTTACTTGAATGCAAAATACATTAAAAAAATGTGTTACTTTCAAGTAACATGTTTTTTAAATGTATTCACATTTTTTGTGGGGTGGGGTCGCTTAAAAGTATGCAGTATTGGTACTCGTTGGATGCAGAATTTAATTTCTTGGGTAAAATGACAAAGAGATATGTTGAAAATACGAAGTAAAAAAATAGTTTTTTTCTCTATTCCTCCAAAATTCATAAATATTATTTTATTATTAGCTTTAGGAGGCCCATTTTAGACCTTAAATTTGCTCTAATGATCCATGTTTCTATTGATAATTCGCTCCATCTTCAATTATTTGGTCGACCATAGAGTTTGGGTGAAAATTTCATGTTTCTCGCAGCCTGAGAGCAAATTGTTTATTGTCATAATTACCGTTCCGAGTCATATTTCCAATGGTTTCTTAACCACCACTGTTGCCTTTCCTTGCGTTGCTACATTTCAAGGCATCCCACAAGCATTGTCGATGACACCTGAGGACATTTGTAGTCATGGAACGACTCCAACTGTTGCGAGTGGCAAAGAGTATCTTGAAAGACAAAAAATGGGCACGTTATGGGGCTTCTGCTACCGGAGCTACTACCAAGGAACGACTTCATATCATATACCTAGATGAAAGGCATACTCTAGGAGTCCTTAGGAGATCTCCAGTTTCTCAAAATTTTGGAAATCGGGGCCTTGAAACAAACCACTGACTCCATTCCCTTGTCACTTGGGAGCGGTGCAACCATTCGAAGTAAGGTCCAAGATTCATTCGAAGGTGAAGTCGAAGGACTTCGAAGTCAAAGAGATATTAGGGAAAGCTCCACTAAGTAATGAGAAGAAGTGAGCCTGTGGCATTTTGCCTTGGTGATGAGCTTCTAGATGCCTCAATCATTAGAGTAGAATTGTCTCTGATATTGGTCATTCATACCAAACAATAAGAGAGAAGGTGTTCCAAAAAATCCATCGATATCTCTGTAGATCCTCCTCCCATGAATGGATTCGATACAGGCTTATGCCACATAATCATGGACTCCTTTAAAGACACTTTAGATGCCACATTATACTGGGAAAACCTGGAACCTCTGACTTTATGTGAGAATTAGAGGTACTCCCCTAATGTATTTGAAGATGAAGTAAAAATATAAAAGATAGGTAATTGAATCAGATTTAATAATATATAAAATTTATGCAGAAAAAATGTGTGTAAATTATTATAAAATTAGTTTTCGTTAAATTGGGTTTTCAAATTTTCAGCACATCGTAACATATATGTTTGTGCGGGTGCAACAATATATGAGGTAAATGATGTCAATTTTGATAAAATATTGCAGACATATAAAGGACATATGGGCCTAGTGCAACATTATTTATTCAGAATTTTTTTATGAATTTATTATTATTATTATTAATTATTGAAGTCAAAAAAGCTTGAAATGAAAACGTTATGTGCAGGTGCAATACTTTAGGGGACAAAATTAATGAAATCCTTGATTTCTATCTATAAGATTGTAGAGATTTCTCTCTTCTAGTGCACCATATAGTTTTCTTGGGAAATGGTGAAGGAAATCAAAAGTTATATAAAAATCAATCGATGTATCTATTTTCAAAAACTAATGTGTGTCATTTCAAAAAATAAAACATTCATTTGAAGGAAAAAATTACATATTCAAAATCGTAAGATCCTACTCTACAATATTCTAAATTTTCATAAAAAAATAGTGTGTTTGTCAAAGCAAAACACGCCATCGAAACTAAGCATATTGATAGAGTTCTAAAAGATAGGCAATAGCCCTGGTTTATTTTTCCTAGCCAATAGGTTCAGTAGCTCGAAGTTATTTTCGAACATAATGTCAAACCTTATTCCCGTCGAGTTTTTGAATTTTAAAAACATGCATATGCATTATAACACACATTAGAGGAAATTTCACCTCAAAATGGGCCTCCTAAAAAAAATTAATAATATAATAGTTAAAATAATAAAATAATATTTATTAATTTTGAAGGAAGAAAAGAAAAAAACTATTTTTTTGTTTGTATTTTCGACATATCTCCCCATGTATTTACTGAAATTTCAATCGAGAGAGCTCATTGGATGCAGAATTAAATTCCGCATCCAACGAGTACCCACTCGACATACTTTTGACGGACCCCGCTACCCAAAAAACAAGAAATACCAGAAAAAATGTGATGATGATTTCTGGTATTTCTTGTTTTTTGGGTAGCGGGCTCCGTCAAAAGTATGCCGAGTGGGTACTCTTTGGATGCAAAATTTAATTCTACATCCAATGAGCTCTCCCAATCGAAATTTGAGTAAAAACACGAAGAGATATGTCGAAAATACAAACAAAAAAATAGTTTTTTATGATACCTATCCCCAAATTTATATTAAAAAAGTGTTTAAGACCTATACGGTATTTCAAATTTAAAGCAATTTCATTGGCTAACACATGATGACATGGAATTTGAGTTAAAGTTAAAAGGCCCATTTTGACTTGAAATTTCCTCTAATGTATGTGTTGTAATGCATATGCATTTTAGCATTATTCATATCGCATATGCGATTCATATCTCATATGTGTTATAACACATATGCGTTTTGCTTAACTAGCTTGGTATGAGAGTAAAAAAGAGTAAATACCAAGTTAGTGGATAGTCTTTGGAAGAAACCCCATCTAAAAATAAAAGATCATGGTAATTATTGGCCCCTCCAAAGCGGTTTAGTGTGGCAAAAGGAGGATGCTTAGCCTAAAATTTGTGAATGGTTGTGGATAATGAGGCCAGATTATTGGAGGTTCAAGGTGCTTGTTCATGGCGCTTAAGACATAGAAGATGCTTTTTAGACTTAATGATTGAGTTTTATTTCCTAACCTTTCTCTAAGGCTCGAAACTCATATCTAGCTCTAAAATATTCCTAGTGGTACCAACACATCCACTAAGAGGATACGGATTGCGAGATCAATTATGTTGTTTTAAAGCATTATTTTTGTCTATGGACACACAAAAGCATATTTTAGGGCATAAGGAGAAGGTGTCATCTCTCGGCTCCACGACGTATACATTGTGCTCGAGAACTCATAATCATACTAATATTCCCACTTGGAGGCCAAATATCTTCTTAAGACATGATTTTTTTTCGTTCAGGGAATCATTCTTGGGTCAAGATTCATATAACATTCATTTAGGGCCTACAGCTTAGGGTTTCTCCCACAAATATGTACGGGATATGCTCATGAGGTCATGTATGGTGGATCAAATTTCATTCTTAAAACTAAATTCTAAGAAGTTTTCTTTATGGTGCAAGGCCTATGTTTCCTACCTTAACATTTTCCAAGACCCATGGATTCATATATACTATCCAAAACCTTCTAATGACATCCATGTCACCACTCGAAGGAAAGGGTAACTTCAAGAGGTCATGGCTGGTCATTTGGGATGTTTTTCATGGTCATGGATTCCTAGAAGGTTTTTTTAGAGTCCAATCCCAATGTTTACTCCCCCAACAATGTCAAAGGCCACACAACCCATACCTAGTGCTTGTAAGTCATGTGAGCCTTGATTCGAGGTATCATTTTAGGCCATGGATGGATATAATATTCCTTTATGGACTAAGGATTGGGTTTACTTCGTCAACCATGTGTAAGTCCTTGATAACAATGTCTACTATTTAAAGCCTCTCGATGGCATGATTATCCCCAGTTTTTGGGTAGGAATACTGTTACAACTGATTTTACCACACATGGTTGATCACACTTTTATGGCCTCCCCTATCCCTCTACAGACTCTTTGGACTCCATGGACTAGTATTGTACCTTTGATATTTCCAAGATCATCCCTAAAAAAACCTGTTATTTGTTGTACGTGAATTTTAATCCCTTTCTCGTGTATATATGCAGATAGTGACCTTAAACCTGCGTACAACGAGATGTGTGCATAAATCCAAATATTTTTGGAGTTTTCCTTGAGGTGTGTCCAAATCACTTGTCTCTTGGCCTTCCATATGCCTCGAGATCGCTAGGATTTGACCCTCCATTACCCCATTGGAGTACTATGTAAGGAACCCCTTGGATACATTGAAGGAGAGGAATTGAAGAGCAATAGAACTATAGTCCATTGTTGCCATAGCTTGCTTGTACTTGAGTCTACATCCCTTTGTCCCTTGGAGCACTTTGTGTTCTTCCCAAGCTTTCCTTTGCTTGTGAGCTTGCTATCGAGAGATGGAGAATTGAGGTGGTGGAGGCCCAGGTGGAGGACTCGGTTTCTCCGGTTCGCAGATGTGCCGACAGAGGTTGTCACTTATGTAATCTCTGATTTTATTAATAGAAATATCCTTTCCTATCTAATGATGTGAATTTAAATGAATATTGAATCCATGGATGTGTTTAATTGCTTATACATTATTGATTATATATGCTATAGTAGATCTAACACCATGTTATATAGCATGATTGTCTTGTTTGTTGTTGTTGAGAGCAAATTGCTAACACAAGCGGGATTGGAAAAATCTCAACGGGGATCTACTTCAACCGTCCGGAATAAGGTATGATTCGAGATCCTTTAGTGTTAGATGTTTTATTTCTCTTGCAAATTCAGAAGGGATTGATTTATGTGGTTTCTCTATCTGTTGTGGTACACCCCAAGCCATAGGAAGTTTCTCTCCGTAATAAAATTTAATACACAAGAATGTCATCTTTCTTGCACAAAATTTAGAGCTAATATGATATTAGTCATGTCTGCAGATGCGTTGGAGATGTTATTGGAATTTGAATATTTCTGGCTCAAAATTCAATGGGTGTAAACTTGTAAAGTTGTAAACACAAAAATTATTAAGTAACAGCTATAGATGGATGTTGAAAATTTTAGGTCAAAAAGATCATAATGGGAAATGAAAACAAGCATGCCTAAATAAATGTAAAATATTATTATTGTGCCTTGCTGCAGAAATAAACAAGCATATGGTGATATAGAACCCCTCTGATAGAAACATGCAATTCATGTTGGCAGTAAAGATTTGAAATTCCAACTGGGAAAAGTTGCCAGATTGAATAAATAGTTTTTCTTAATTCCCTAACAATACTGAAGAGCTACACCTAAAACATATAATGTTTACACTAATAAATGAATGCTCATTCAATTCTCTACCATCAATTCTGAAACCATTTCTATATTGATTACTACTACAACTCTAGTCTCCATTGCAAAAGGAATTTTAAAAAGGCATTTTCACATTCTATATTTCCAAGGCACAGTGAAATCTGTTAATAGAAAAAAATGCATGTAGTGCTGGTACATCTAACCAGGAAATTTACAAGAGTAGTGAATATCAAGTTCAAATACTTCATTGCCCTTCCAAAGATAGAACAACAAACAGATCCAAAGACAACAGTTCATCACAAAGTTTCAAGTGGGATAAGCATATTTTCTGGGCAATATGGAAACATTAAACTGTGCAGAGCCTAGGACGGTAAGAATTTGAGTTGCAGTGTCACAAAACTTGACATCAGAGAAAAAAATAGTGGGGACATAAACTTGGGAAAAAATGGACAAAACTTGGCACGTATAAACTTGGACCTGAAAAAAATTAGAAAACTGAAAGACCTGAAAAACTCTGAAAATTTTGGAGAGATCGGGAGAAATCAGGAAAAATAAAAGATTTTTGCATCAAGAAGAGTTACCAATAAAATCCCAAGCATGTGCATAGGGTTAATTGAAACACAAATTTTGGCATTAAAAAATTATTATTCCCAATTACAGAAACATGTTTCCAACACACAAGAATGGTTGCCACATTGGCTAATGCTCTTATTTTCATGATGGAAACCATAATAACTAAAGAGATCAGCTCCCATGCATTCATGGGGTCCAATTTTTCACCAGATGATATTTTCTTAACTCATAAAACTCTACAAAGTCAGGCATTCATATGAAGACCCCATCAGCTAACAGTCAACCACAATCACAACTAGAGCAAAATCATTTAATGCATGACTACATGGGGAAGGTTAAGCAAAACGGTTAAAATGGAAAACTTCATAAAGGACAAGAATGCACTGACATGTTCAAGAAAAGCAGAATCTAGTCCTTGTTTCCCAGAGTATCCTGCATTTCAAAATCTGTTTTCATAAATTAGGTACAAGGAGAGAAAGACCCTGTTTGAAAGTGAGACCAATAGTTAGATATTGAGAATGGTGACAAGATTCAAGACCTTTTAGACACTACACCAGCCTAAGAAGTTTGGAAGGAAGATTTCCTAAAGTTTTACTTCAAAATGTTCCAAGAATCGTGAACCCTTATGAGAAATCTGCATATGGTGAACACCAATTTTTTGGTGAATAAATACTAGATAGTAAGAACAATAAGCTAGGGAACTTGGATATCATGAAATATGACCCTAAAATATTTTTAAGATTGGAAATTTTAGAAAAGGAAAGCCAAGATAGAACAATAAGTTACTTGCATCTTCACATGGTTGGTTTTAAAAATTTAGTCTTCAATGTTCACAAATATAATGGAAGTGAGCCTGTAAGACAAGAAGAAATGAAAAACTTTACTCAATGTCTTCAATATATTAGAATGGGTTCATAAAACGAAGGAAATACATAACAATTTAATATAGAGGTACAAAAGTAAAGAATAAATCCAGTGGTATCAGAAGAATTGGAAGTTACATCAGATTTGGAATGGCCACATAATTCATGGGTTTTTAGGATCTGCACAGCTTAAGCAACTCAAACAAGTTTCCAACATGGTGTGTATTTCAAATTTCAGCTAATAATCTGCAGAGCTTAGGCATCACACCACATGACTAGCATGAATCTTTTAAGTTTCAATTTTCAAAAACTAGGAAGGAACAAGGGGTAAGGCAGAAGTCAACTACTGGATCATTCAACCATTTAATTTGATATCTAGATTATAGATTCCCTACTTGATTTAACTAAATTTTTGGCCAAATCAATGGTTAAAAAATGTAGAGAAAAGACATAAACACATACACTAAGCCATATGATCCATGCAGCATTTGAGTTCAAAACTTTGAAGAGTAAACCTGAGTTGGACACAACTCACCAAGCTCAGAATTTTCTGCTAAAGTTCAGCTCAGAAACGATCAGCCTTGGTATGACATGCCAGAACTAGTATTAATTGCTAAGTCTACAGCAGATTTGCAAGACCCGAGGTCAAAACTTAGGAGGAGTGCTTTGGGCAATTCTTAATCCAAGATCCAAAGATGGTTTTGCTCAATTTTACATTTTTTTGCTGCATTTTACTCTCTAATGGCAGTCCTACTTCTATTGAAGGGTTTTGACTATCATTGGACAAAATATTTGGAGAGTTCTTGAGGATCTTTGGAGATTTGGACTCCAAATTACTTCGCCATATAGAGTTCAAATATTGAAACTGTAAAATGTCAAAAATTAGACCATAGAGAACAGATTTTGTACTCTAAAAACTAACCTAAAAAGCATATATCTTCAAATCTTAAAACACCAATCAAAATTTCTGGTATGAGTACTTTAATGGCGAGAAACCAAACCCAACAAAATAATGAAATATAAACATACCTGTAGATTGGAGTTTGGACGTGATTGCAAGAGCCGAAATTATAGAGCCTGGAAACCTGCGAAGAACCTTAGCAAGAGCTTTGCAACTCCATACTAACCTTTGAAACCCAATTCTCTGAAATTGAAACCCTATTAAGCTTTGAGAATCTACTTTCCGTCGAGTAAAAAGAATTATATTAGCTATGGAATTCCCCGACCCTCAGCCCATTTGTGAGAAAAAAGAAATACATTTATAAAAACCCTAACAAAGATGGTGGGAATCGATGAGGATAATAAGAATAAGGTAAGGAACTAGGTAATACGCAGGCTGAGATGATAGAGACCAACACACACAAGCAGATAACAACATGCTTCTTTGGAGAGATAGTAGTATGCTTCAATATGCAAAGAGAAAACTTGAAACCCCAATAGTGAGAATAGATAGGAGGTAAGTCAATACGCCAGAGGTGACACTCATAACAAGTAACTCATCAGAGGAAATGTAGAGAGGGATGAAATTGGTCCCATTCTACCCCAATGCCTAGATTTATGGATGAATTTCTATAAAAAAAATCCCCATAAGGAAAATCTAGGGGCAATTTACACTAGAATTTAGATTAACAAGCAAAAAATTGGGCGAAATTTCAATCTGTGACCTCCATGGCCAGAAATCAGGAGTGATTAAAGAATTTTAGGGGAATTTCTCCAGGTGAACAACGCTTCTCGATGCTCTCGTCGTATAAATGAAAAGGCTATTTTCATGTTAAATATTATTTTTAAATAAATAGTGGGATAATATTTTAAAATTTCGAAAGTCTAACCATATAAAAATTCACCCATTAAATTTTCCAAACCCCTCTAATTTCTCCCATGGGCTAAGATTCGCCCCTAAAATCATCTCTGGATACAATTCATTTGTCTTGGTCTTGTATAAAGTTTTGATTATCTTTGTAGGATGTCTTGAACAACTTATGATGTGGTGTCTAGTGATAATCTCCCATGGCTTACTTAATGGTACTTGATCTTAGTTGGATGAGTCATAAATTCTTCCTTGAAGTATTGGAAATCTTGAAATAGTTAGTAGGATATGTCATGATAAGGTCTATAATATCATAATATCACATAGGTGAACCACACATTACCATTTTAATTAAACACATACTTAATGAAAGACATAGGTAAACATATTTGAAAGGCATATAATAAATATCATGTTCCAAAATCAAGTCAACCATATATATAAATTTGAACCTTGCTTTATATTATATACATACAAATAATGTTTTAAAAATTGGCATGCCACATGGCCATAATACAAAATAGTGGATCAAACTGTACATTTGTGTGTATACAAAAAAAAAGTTACATGTATGTGTCCCCCCTATACATTAATTATATTTACCCCCCCCTTTCACTTCCACTGTCAATGTCTTGTGAGAATCTATCTTTCTTTTCTGGTTGCTTAGTGGTGATCCCCAACGCTAAACAAGAGTCAATGTCTTGTGAGAAGTCTATCTTTGTTTTACAGCTGCTTAGTGGTGAATCCCAATGCTGAACAAGAGGGACAAATCTCATTTGCGGAGACTGTAGACAAGCCAAAATTTGTAAGTTAGTTTACCAACCTATAAAAATTCTATGTACATTTGTTCAAATTCCAAACCAATATAACATTTTTACTTACTGTACGTGAGTAAGTTATGGTGGGTCATTGTGTAAGTGATGGTGCCTCACTAGCAGCGACCCCGATTGGGTACTCTTTATGCACCACTTTCTCACTATCAAGCTGCATAAAAATATATATGTGTCAATGTCAACAAATCAATGGGTGCACTAAAAACATACTTGCATGTACAAATAAAACCATACTACATGGAGGGACAATGAATTTTTCAAAGAAAGTGAGACATACATGTACCTTGGGGGGGGGGAGGGGGGGGAGGTGGGTGAGCGACGACCCCGATTGGGTTCTCTTCAAGCACCACTCACTCATTATCAAGCTGCATAAAATAATATTAATGTCAATGTCACCATATCAATGGGGGGGAAAAGGAAAAATATACTTGCATGTACAAAAAGCAATACAAGCAAGATAAAAAATATATAAATATACCTGAGGGTCGTGAAGAGGTGTGTAACCAGTGGGTTGAACAACTGGCAACGGGCTAAAAGGATTTCTATATGTATTAGTGAAGAAGGTCGCTTGGTGGACAACATAATCAAAGTTACGTTCCTACGTACAAAAGGATAAAGATACAATTAGACAATTTCAAATAATTAAAAAAGTACATGTTGAATCATTAAAAGCACAATTAAAAGAAAGTGAGACATAAACGTACCTAGTGGGGGATCAGAGGTGGGTCACCAACAACATCGATTTGGTGCTCTTCAAGCACCACTGCCTCACTAGAAGCTGGGATAAAGTAACATATGTCAATGTCAGATAATAAAAAGAAAATGAGACATGTATACTACATGGATAGAAAAAGATGCTTTCAAAGAAAGCGAAACATACGTGTACTTGGGGGGGAGAGGTGGGTCATCAACAACCTGGATTTGGTGCTCTTCAAGCACCACTGGATCACTAGATTCCTACATAAAGTAACATATGTCAATGTCAGCAAATACAAATAAAATGAGACATATACTACATGAACGGAAAATGATGTTTTCAAAGAAAGCGAAACATACATGTACCTGGGGGGGTAAAGGTGGGTCACCAACAACCTAGATTTGGTGCTCTTCAAGAACCACTGGATCACTAGATTCTTGCATAAAGTAACATATGTCAATTTCAACAAATACAAATAAAATGAGACATATACTACATGGATGGAAAATGATGTTTTCAAAGAAAGCGAAACATACATGTACCTTGGAGGGGGGAGAGGTGGGTCACCAACAACCTGGATTTGGTGCTCTTCAAGCACCACTGGCTCAATATATGTCTTCATAAAGTAACATATGTCAATGTCAGATAATACAAAGAAAACGAGACATATACAAGATGGACAAAAAATGACTTTTTAAAGAAAGCGAAACATACATGTACCTGGGGGGGAGAGGCGGGTCACCAATCAAAAAGGTCGTTCGGCTGGCATATATATCATGCTACGTAACAAAACATAAACATCCAATTAGAAAATTTCTAATAATTAAAAGCATACATGTTGAATATTAAAAGCATAACTAAAATAAAACCCATGTCTGGGAATCTTCCTCTACATGCGAGGGACTTGGCTGGGATTCCACAAACTCATCCTACCCACCCTGCATAAAACATATCATATCCAGATTAGGATGTATTGAATGTTGCAATCTCTACTATAAATATGTAAATAATGATGACAAATTAAAAAGTAAAGTTCTTACAGCTAATGGTGAAGCACCAAAACCATATGTAGCATTTACGGTTGCATCAATGTTATCAACATCAATCGTCGGACTATGTGAATCTAGGGTGTCATGGGACATCAGTTGTATATTTGTTCACATAATTCATTAGATAATTAAATAGAGATAAATTACGAAACAATTTAAAATTATGATATAAAACAAAATATAATATGAAAAGAATGAGTTCTACTTACATATCGAAGTAATCCATCGTCCCGAAACTCTAAAGCAAGCCCATAGCATATGCCTCCACACATTGCAAGGGTGCGGAATAAAAAGAGGCTCTGAACCCTCTACATCTCTAGTGCGATTTGTACCTATAGTACGATCTAGAGAACTAGTAAGTGGATCCTAAGTGTGAGATGGGCCAGCCTCAAAAGTGCCAACCCCTTGTCCTACATTGCCTTGGACAACATACCCATGTTGAAGCTATCTACCAAGTCGGATAAGGCCTCCAGTGTATCATCAATCTCAGGACCCGCAGGAGGATATACCTGAGGGGATTTTGGTGTGCGTGGAGGTCATAGAACACGGTTAGGATCATTCCTAGCCCCTTCCCTATCTTAGGGCATCCCATGACCCACACCCTGGAACTCTAAAATATCAAAATAGTTAACATGTTTCCCCAAAGATAAATTCTGCATACAACTTCCTCAGGAAATAGAATGGGATGTATCTATTCCCATGAGGGTCTTCGTCGAAGACCATGTATCAACGATCCATCGAATTGGCTTTCACATTTGGTTCCACACACCGGTCTATGGAATTGTGTGCTCAAATGTTGGGTGGAACCAATCTGGTGCTAGGGTCCCAGAATAATGAAAACAATTGATCTTTGGTTATATTTAGTTTTTTTACCGTCTTTATAGCTCAAACCATCGAAATAGTATTGCCTCATGGATTCTCTATACGAGCTAATGTTGTACAGTGCTCCCTGGGAATTGACAACTATGTTTGTTATGGTATCCAATTCCTCCGCTAATGATTGTCTCAAATGGTTCCCCCTCTAAACAATGAGCTAAGGCGACTCAATGCACCCAAACGAGCCAGAATCTTTGAATTCCGGTCTTGTTCCCCCTCCGTGTTTGGGTTTGTGTCCGTATTTGGGTCTGTGTTTGGGTTTGGTTCTTGGTTATTAGTGGGTTCATTTTGCACATTATCTTCAACATTTATGTTCTCTGTTAAGATTAAAACAACAAATTCAAAATTGTTTTAATATTTCATTGTTTGATTTAATTCAATTTTTTGTATTAAGTTTGTTTTAAAAATAACAAAAACTATAAAATTAACAAACATAAACAAAAATTGAAAGAAATTTTGAAGGAAATGAGTACTTACCTTCCATTCGATCCAAGTTATGAATTGGCCCTTCCAAATTACCCTCCAAAGGCGCCTCCAAAGTCTCAAACTCAAATCGCTGGTGTGGTTTTTCGCAATCCCGATATCGCGGCCTTCACTGTGAAATAAGAAATTGAAGCCGCGGGTCTCTGTTTTATTTATTTTTTTGGTTTTACAAATCGCAAGTGTGATATATCGCACTTGTGATTTGTAACTATTAACAAACGCAAGTGCAATGTATTGCACATGCGATATTGGCTAACTAAGCTTAGCCTCAATTTTGAGCTCAAGTTTTCCGACCCTAGCCACAATAACGCATATGCATTATAGATTTACAGATCGAAAATGCGTTTTCAATTTCTAAAGTCGCACTAAAAAGTGGAACCAATTTCGTGCGAGCGCCCATACATCATAATGGACTTAGAGCTCAAAGGGTCCTTGTCTATGAAGCTCTTGTAGACGAATAGACAATGATCTTTGAGAGGTGGTTTGCTTCGGTGTCAGAAACATGTGTGATAATGTTGGAGGAAGTCCCTATAATCGTCGAGGAAAGAGCCTCAATGGAGCAATGAAGGAGAGGTCTCGACAAAGCGGTGAAGAAGATCATTGAATTACATTGTACCAGCAAACAACACATAGCATTTAAAAAAAATAAAAATTAATTTTATTACTTCTTAAAATTTGATAACTAAAAGCACTCATACAAGAATTTGTGTCCCATCATAAGTGCCTTAAACCAATCAAAAAATCAAAATATTGTATTTTAAAAATTCATAAATTTATATTAATTTTTTCAAAATATTAGCTTTAACATTAAAATTTTGGAGAACTTACAAAACTTTGCACAATTTAATATGCAAAAAAAAAAAACTAATAGCCATCAAAAAACAACTTTGACAACCCATTTTTTATGTCCCTGACAAGGGGATATATATGAATCGATCGGCTATATTAATTTGGAACAATTCAAAAAATCATAAGAGTTTAGATTAAGGTTTTGCAATATTCAATGCAATTTTTAGTGAAGTTTAATTTTTAATTGTATTTTTTTAGGCTACCATTGGTCTAATATAGATCATGTTTCTCTTGGTTTCTGTGCCCTAAGACCCGACGGCGTAGTGATGTGAGCAATGCTATAATTACAATGAAGAAATGTTGTCTAAAATACATTGTAAATTTTAGTTTTAAATAGGACATACATTGGTTTCAATATGACAGGTACATAGATTCACGTTACCAAGAATCATGTCAATAAATGCATTAAAAACTTTTCCAATGTCTTTCAACTGTTAAAGCTAAGCATCCATATCACGCAGCCCAAGATGCAATCATTTTCCACGCTATCATCTCTTTTGATGCAGTTGAAAATAGTAATCATATGGAGCAAATCTCCGTGAGACTAGTATTTGGAACAATTTGACGGGTACAGAACATTTTTTTCATTCTACACAGTATTTGACATGTAAATCTGGAATGGACACGTCAATAATAACATCCACTAAAATATTCAAAACATCTATTTGAAGTCCAAATGTTTACATTACCCATTAGAAATTTTAATGCCTCTAGATACTATACCTCTACCTTAGTCATTAACCTTGGCCATTATGTTGCACAGCTACCCACCCCTGCATTGATTTAGTTTCCAACCCATAACATTTTAATGTTTCTTATTTAATATTGGCCTCAAGCCTAGTTTCCCCACTGCCAATGTATTACAATGCACGACTGTCTTGTCAATCAATGGGATTACCAACACCCCAGTAGGGTATTGGGATCCTTGGAGGTGTGGCAGATGGTCATTATGGTTTTTAGGATTTCTCATATATTTTTCCCTCCAATTTAGGTTTGGTAGCCAGGCTATATTTCTATACAGAGTTTTGACACACCGTGAATACAAAATTTGGCTGGATTTACGTTTATATGATGTGTTCTTTCATTGTTACCTTGGATGTAGTGTTGTATTTCTTTTTCAGTAGAGGGTGAGGAACTGGATTTCTAGGAGAACCTTGATTTAATGAGAAAATACAGGCTTGATGTAACCCAAAATTACAGGCTCAAGCTTACTTGAGGTATGTATTCGAACTTCAAATGTGTTGATTTTGTTGTATGGATTATTTTAACTTTCGTATGACTTGTAACAGCTTATTTTGGTGAATATGAAATGTGGTAATTAGTAGGTTTTTTGGAATTTATTTATTTTTTAACTTTTTCGGTTTTGGCTAGGATACAGTGAAATATTCTTTTGTTCAAATGTGAATCCCCATTTGCATTCATGTTTATGTTTTTGGCTTTGAGTATTTCTCTTTAAGCTTTTATTCCGAATAAGACAATGAAATAACGAAAATCTTCTATTGAGTATCAAGTCCATTAGAATATGGGTGGAATCCTCCCATTGCTCCCTTGGGAAGAAGTAATCTATTGTTTTGGGAAAGCCAGTAATCAAGGTTAGCCAGTAATAATGGAGGCCTTCCCGACGATTAAAGATCTTATTTTACTTATTGGTTTGGGGCTTGCGTTGGACAAGTGATTTCAGATCTCTTCCTGTTTTGGTCTCTCCTAATAAAAGAAAATAGATGAAATATAACATTGTGTCATGGTTACTAATAGTTATTTTAACTTATGCAGAGCGTAAGTTTTATATAACATTTTTCTTTAATTTTATGAACTTACAAAGGATATTAGTGATAGTTATTTTAACAGAGCTTAAGTTTTATATAACATTTTTCTTTAGTTTTATGAACTTACAAAAGACATTAGTGATATTTTTATGTTTTTATTTATTTGATTGTATTTTTGCCAATCAAAGTTCTATATTACATCCTTTTGGCATTTTAACTTACAGTTGAGTGTAGCAGATGTGTTCTATCGTAGAGGACTGATGGATGTGAAGTCTGAAGTCTGAAGTCTGCCAGTGTTTTTTTCACAAAACAAAAAGTCACGACTGGACTTTTAAATTTGTGTTTAGCTATTGCATTTATTTTGATTTTGTGCTTCTAATTTATTAACCTTTAGTTGATGTCATCTTTTAAGATACTTTTATATTTACAATCATATTTACATAACATTGAAATAAAATGACAGTCTCTACAGTTTCATAAAATCGTGAAGTTACAGGTACTAAAAACTTGAAACAGTCATCAAATTTTTTCTAACAGGCACAATAAATTTGAAATTCCAATCCTGCTTGGAACGATCCGCACACTACTACATTTTGACCAAAAATCCGACGGCCATCATGTCGGATTTTCGACACTTCCCTGTCGCATGTACGACACTTTGATTTTTTGTTAAGCGTCGGAAACTTGTCGTCGGGTTTCCGACACCTAAGTAACCGTCGGTTAAGCGACACCTAAGTAACCGTCGGTTAAATTTAAAGCGTCGGTTAAGCGACGGCATATCTTCGACAGTAGTGAAAGTTTTTTAAGAAAATAACCTTCATGCCGTCGATTAAGCGACAGAAGGACCGTCGGATAAGCGACGGATATTAAGACAAAGCGTCGAAAAAACGACAGATATAACCGTCGGATAAGCAACGGATATTAAGACAAAGCGTCGAAAAAACGACAGATATAACCGTCGGAGAAGTGATGGATATCTAGCAAAAACGTCGGAAAAGCGACATGTGAAAGCGTCGCTTAAGCGACGCTTGTTGAAGCTTTTTTTTTTTAAATATTGTGAAAATAGATTCAATGTAGGCATCCATTACTTAATAGTCACCACCGTTTCAATGCGGGAAAGCAAAGGTGTTGAAGTCAATTATCTTACTAGAGGCTCTTGAGATTAAGTTAGTACCCACACTCAGGATAAAAATAAATAACTTAAAAACAAATTCCAGTACCTAATTCTCATCGCACTAGGTAAGCAATAGCAAACCAAATTCTATACAAAGGAGATAGATTTACGCTTTTCAAGACTCGTTATTTGTTACATCGCTACACCCTTCTCACTTAGTTTTTTTTCCATATCTTATTAGTTGAATGCTTTATTGAAAGTGTGAGAAGAACTCAGCTTATTGAAAATAACAATTTTTCATAATTAACAAGAGTTATACCTTGTTATTATTATTATTAATATATGAGATTTGTTACTCAATTTGATGAACAATCACCCATTTTTGTAAACAAAATGAACAAAGTAAAATACTAGAATGACACAAGTTAACCTCTAAGTATTTCACTTCCTAAACTTGGTCGATAGACCAGACTTATGATATGATAGGATATCCGTCGCTTAAGCGACGCTTGGAAGCCTGGCCGTCGCTTAAGCGACGCTTATCCCCACCATTTCAAAAAAAAAAATTATCTTTCTGATTTTTGGCACGGTTAAAAGAAAAAATCCACACGCCGTTGGAAAAAACCGTCGGATTTTGGATCAAAATGTAGTAGTGGCATCTGCATTGGAAAAAAAAACATCATTGTACAACTGCCAATCAAAATTGGGAGGTCATCCTTGGAGGCTGGAGCTCACAGTGTCTATGTTAAGATTTAAATTTCTCTTCCCGAGTTTTCATGCTGATTTCAGCACACGGTCGGCTCTTGGTAAGTGAAACCCAAGAAGAAAGTCAACAACCTGCCACCAATCAACAAAAAAAAAGAAATGATAGCCTGATTACCAAAGTCAAAGTCAGCTGCATATATATGAATTGGTAATTACCAGTAAATTATAATGGATCTGTCTAACTAGGGGACTTTTTGACTTTTAGGCTGAGGAATCAGGTGAATTTAATCTAGAAAATCTGTAATTTTTGTTATTTATTGGGCGATTTTAATCTCACAAATCAAATAAGGTAACAGAAAAACTCCTAAACACCCACACTGTGTAAGATATAGCAATGTTTTTGAACATTTTGAAAATTCAGTGAAAATTCATGACAAAAAACTAATAAAAACCAACAAGAAACAGATGTCAAAAAGTCCCCTCTTTAGACATTTCGAATTATAATACAACAGTAATTGATAATGTTTCCGTTTGCCTCCATATTCCTCCATGTCCCTGTCATTGACATGGCCAAGCTCTTGCTAAGCTGAAGCTAAGGTAGGCAATACGAGATGGCCAGGATCTCGGCTACCTACCAAGAGTGGGCTTATTCCGAGTTTGTTCTTTATGATAGATTACTAATTGTCATTGTTTATGTTATCAAAAGGAATAAGCTTTGTTTATCTGTTGAAAGTAAACTGTAGGTTCTGAATCATGGGATTAAGCCCGTAGTGCTCCAATGCATGAAGAAAGTAGTAGTTGGGAATCTGGTTACTAGAGAAAATTTATGTTATCTTAGTGTGAGTTTCTTGCATCTAAAATGTGTCAGTTGAAGAAATTGCCACGTATAGCGGTCATTGTTCCCTTTTCCATAAATGCAGTCCAACGTTAAACTTCGTCCATCTTGGTTTAATAGTAATGCTTGTTCAAAAATAGAAAATGATGCTCGAAGTTCCATTTCTTGTAATGCTGCTATGAAGTTCAATTCAATTAGAGAAGAGTCATGTAAAGGCCATTGAAGAACATAAATTTTGTTGTTTTTCGGGATTATGTTTTGTAATGTTTTTAGAAAATAAGTTTTTATATTTATTCTATTTTCTGGAAAAAAATAATGGGGTTTTCTCATTGGTGAAGGACTCATAAGATTTGACATAAATGCCCGGAGGAGGATTTAAATTTTCAGGAGATGAAAATAATTTTAAAATAATTTAAAATTAAAAAATCCTAGAATATTACACCTCAATAGGTTGGCAGGGCATAGTACAGTGTGAAGGCCACTTGTATCTGAAGGATTTGAAGTTATATAATGCTCAGGGTAACTGCAAAGTTAATGTAGGTGTGGCGTGCAGTGCACATTGAATTATGGAGGCTGGAGGTTGTTGAAAATGCATGAAAATCTAAAAATAATGATTACCAAATGCAAATCTCTTTTCCTTCGACTGCACATAACCAAAGTAGCTGGTGTTACAGAAATTAATTGTCAAATCTGTAGTTGTTGGTGTTACAAAAATTAATTCACAATTTAGTTTAGATTTAGCAGGACATTAAGCTGGTTTAACGTAAAAGTGACACTATAAGTTTGTTAGATGTAATTGTAGTAGATGCAGACAATTAATGTAATAGCTGGCGAACATCCTGATACAATTGCTTGGGTTGCCTGAAATACTAGTTCCCAAAAAACAATTAACTCAACAGAAATAAGTAGAAGCAAACTTTTCAAAAGCATCTCTACGCAAGAAATAATGATATGCCCAATTTGAGTTTCAAAGACTGAGAAGCTTACTTATCTAAATTTTGTTCTGGAATTTTTTTATAATCCTATATGTACATTCCTTCTATGTCTACTTGCCCTCCCCACATGAACTCGTCACGGTGCAATGAAACAGATTTGAAGAATAATACTCAATAGATCAGTTTCCATTCCTTGAATTCAAAGTATAAAATATAATAACACCTACATAATCATTAACTTCTGTGTCGGATTGTTACGAATATGCTGAATCATTGTATAGACTTCATAAAATTAGAAAAGAGCATTTGCCCAGGCTGGAAAATCATGAATCTGTTTCCAGTCAACTTGTTGCAATGTATTAAAAATTTAAAGTCATTATATGGGCATCGGATGAAGGTGCCCTTGCCGTTTATAGGAGCTTCAGAGATATAATTTTCATATTGTTTTAGTATCGGTGTATTTATGCCCAGTGTCATTTTTCTGTATAAATTGCATAGGTAGTTGTTTGAATATATAAATCAAATGAAGTACAGCATGGAGTGTAATACCTATTCAAGCGAAACAACTCATGATTTGGATCCATTATTTCAAAATAATAAGATGAATAAATAGTAAAGTTTAAAAAGAACAAGAAAATAGTAAAACCTAGAAAATTTAATATCAAGCAGCAAATCTAGGTTACCTTTGACCAGGAGTAAGAGATTGTGACTCATCTAATCGAAGAGAGTAACATGGGCCATGCACAGACACCTTCAAGAGCATTGTGAAGCAAATCATCCATAACTTGAATAGAGCTCTTATGGCTCGAGAGTAAAATGAAAACAAATGAAATGGAAAATAAGTATTAGCATTATCACTATCAGGATTGTATAATTGACAAACTAGGTTGCATGCCAATAACCAACTCACCACAAAGGAATGCGAGTAGTTGATGATGTGTAAGTGGTGGCGGTGGAGGTGGTTTGTTTTGGTCACTAGGGTGGTTGAATCATGTTGGAGTCCAAACTCTATTAATCTCTCTTTAGCCTCAATACAATGAACCAACATTAATGCAGACTAGTGTGAATAAATGTGAGCTGATGTCAGCACACTACCAAGTGCTAAGCAACACAAGTTGGTAGAAATTTTTAATGTGTAAATTGATGCCCGTGCCATTCATCTACCCTAGTGGCCAAACCAAACCACCGCCACCTCCACCACTTACACACCGTAAGTCACTTGCATACTTTTGTTGTGAGTTAGAGTCATAGACACGTTGTTTTTCTATATAAATAAGCCATTTGATCAGTTTAATGAAAGAATTTAGGTTGTAGATTTTGTATTCATGTTGTAGGTTTTCTTTTGGGATGGACGAAGCCAAGCGGCATTAGATTACTCTGAATTCATGTTTGCTAACTTCAATTGCTTCATATCCCTATAAACGGCATTAGATTACTCTGCATTCGTGTTTGTTAACTTCAATTGCTTCATATCCAGGTATAAACCCTCGGCTTTCAATTCATGTCATATTATTCCTTTAAGGGTTAATGCTATGATCATTTAGGCTCGCGAGTCCTTGGCCTTTTTTTTACAAACATTTCTTGAAACCCTTAAGCTTTAAAGGCTTGATTATCTGGTCTTCATTTTTGGTGAAGTTTTGTTAGAGTAGCTTAATTGATGCTTAAATTTAAGGCATTTCAAGGTATCATTGAATGATCAGTGAATTCTTGCATTCATTTATTTTACAAATGTCGAGATATTTTTCTATGAGACACAATTAAACAAAAATTATCGATAGATATGTCTTTTTCGGGTCGATTGATTGTTTATTCAGGTGCTCTTATAAACATTGATGAAGTCTTGCGTCTTTTCTTTGGAATGGGATGGATTCTGATTACGAAAACTATGTATATATCCGAGAAATGTTTATTTTAGATTTTTTTGTAAATACTGATGATTTATTGTGGCTTTTCTTTGGAATTGGATGGATACTTATTTATAGCTCATGATAATACAGATTAAGGGCGGAAAGACTCATTCTTAGATGAACAAATGTTAACTAAGGTGTTTCTTTAAATACCATTGAATCCCTACAATTTTACTTTGGCATTGGATTGATACTAATTTTTGGTCTATAATTTTACAAAAACGGGTGGAAAATGTCTTTACTAGACGGAAAAATGTAAATTTAAGCTTCCTTTAAAGTTTTCATTGAGTTGGTGTGTGTTTAAGTTGTGAATCGGTTGCATGCTACTTTATGCATTGTAGTCATTAGAGAAATGTCCATAAAATGAACACTAAGCACTTCTCTTTAGGCCGGTAGATATACAGCGGAAGGAGACGAAGCTATTTTGATGCTTCACCATCATTTGTTCCTTGTTTTACATTGTGAAGGTCCATTTTCAACAATCTTTTCCAGTCATAATAATTTGTCTTCGTAGCTTAATGGTTATGAATTTATGATAAGGTATTAGGCTAGTTCCTACAAACAAATCAATGAGTATTTGGCTACTTCCTTGACAAGCTATGCTCCATTCGAATCCTTTAAACTAAGGACATCTATGCATATTTACAAAAACACATATACTCCAAAGATCTAGTCTCCCATAAAGAACTTTGAGGATACCTTGATATCATTAGCAGTCTTCATGGATGCCTACCATGATAGAAAATGTCAATGTATATTAGAATCTAGAAGCTTACAACCATCCAATACTGTATTTTTCCTACAACCTACATGTTGGGTCACTGTAGAAAATAAACCATGCCTGAGCTATTGCCAATAAGAGAACCGCAGATAGTAATAGCCTCCTTGAATGGCTAATCATGGCAGCCAGATTGAGAAGCGACAGATGAAGAACAAAACATGTTGCTTAGAGGCAACTATCAAAGAAAAAGAAGGCAAGCTACATCTTACTATGGAATGAAAAGAAACAACAATTCTACATTTATAGGAGAAGTCAACCAGCCAGTCAGCCTTTCTGCTAGATGTGCGTTGTCTTCCATCAGAGCTGTTGTCCCTGTAAATTATCTAGCAAATTACATTGTCATGCTAGTTTCTAGTTAAGCTAATGATCAAATGCATTTACAGGTCAAGAGCAAGTTGGAATCATTATCAAAATCACTTGGAAGGACATTTTCCTTATTCCATGTAAATCAAAATGACTTCGTTTATATGTTGTATATTTTTTCCATCACCTTATAAATCAAAATGATTGTAGTTCTTTTGTGGCCTGGTTATAAATCAAAATGATTGTAGTTCTTATGTTGCCTAGTTTTATAGGGTTGTTTGTTCCATTAAGATTTAAGTTGGAGTCACAAATGAACACAAAATGCTAATTTATCTATCTTTGAGTTGTACTCAATGAGTATGTAATGCACCAACCCTTTTACCTAGGAGGTACAAATCCATGAAAATTTAGATAGTAGAGGACCTGTGTCAAATTTTCAAATTTGAACATCTATGCATGTCAAATTGGAGATCAAATATACCACAAATTATATTCCAATAAATTTTTTGCTTTCCTTGTTTAGATTCTTCCTTAGATTCTTCCCTGTCACCCTGTTACTAGAATTAAATTGTGGAATCCACTATGTATTATGTCTCATTTTTCCTAGTCACTTTTCTTTCTGTAAAGTTAAAATTATATATATGTGTGTGTGTGTGTGTGTGTGTGTGTGTGTCTTTAGCCTCATTATATTATTTATGTCAAGCATCTCATATCCCATTAATAAGGGAGAAGAGACTTTTTTTAAAGCTTGCCATTAGCATTATCATATCCTCATTTGTTTCGTTTAGAAGGGTAGTGAGGTATGCTTGAGGTTCGGCTGATGATGTTTATGATGTTTATTTCTGTAATCAGGTGAATATTAAAAGCTGCCATAACAAATTTCACTATGTTTTTATTGATTTTAAGTTTTTTTAAGCAACTGCAAATCACCAACCAACACAATGCAATGTCGGGGACGTTGCCACCTCGTGGCTCCTGTTAGTATATCTCTACCTTTGCAGGGAATAACAATATAATATATAATTTTTTATAATGTATTAAATTAAGTATTTCCTAAGCAAGTATTTCTTTATGTATTTTATTTTGCATAAAAAAAAGTTTTAAGTTAAAGGGGCTTTTCTTATGAGAGAGATTTTTATCTAGCTAAAGAGAGTTGATTTTAATTGAATATACTTTGTAGTTAAAAATAATGTTTGATATTTTTCTATAAATAAATAAAATTTATTTATATTATTATTAAATTAAAAAAAAAACATTAAAATTATATAATTAAATTTAAGAAAATTATTAAAAAAATTTCTAATTAAAATTACTCATTAATATAATCAATTTACATAATAATAAAATTATTAAAAACTTTTTAAATTAAATAGTTAATTAAAATTACACTTTAATATAATTAATTTACATAATAATAAAATTATTAACAACTTTTTTAAATTAAATAATTAATTAAAATTACAAAGGATGAGGCATAGATCTACTTGAGAATGGATCCCCAATTTATGGGACTCCAACCTCAACCAACACCATTAGACTATAATTCTCTCCCTACACATTAATATAATCTTAAAATATTCAAATGTATTATATTTTTCTTAATAATTACTTTTTCAATTAAAATTATACATTAATGTAATCTTAAAATATACAAATGCGTTACTTTTTAAAATAATTACTTTTCTATTATTATGAGAATGAACAATTTTTTGTTCCATTTGAAATTCATAATAAAGTTATTAATTTTTTTAAAGTTTTATATGAAAGAATTCTATACAACTGGTTGTTCCAGTATGTTTATTTTTTTAATTTTAATATTCACATTCATAAACAGATAACCCAGCATTATTATTGGAGAATATTTGTTTTATTTATTTTTTAAAATTTAATATTCACATTCATAGATAGATAATTAAACATTATTACTCAAAAATATTTGTTTTAATTGTGTGCTATTTCTTTCTACAGCAGTCAAGAGGCTTTCAACTTATTTTTTCTAAGCTAGTCTAGAAGTTTTCCACTTTTTTAGATTTTTTTAAATTAATTGAAAAAATATAATAATAATTAAATTTATTTATATATTAAAATTTTTAATTTAAACATTTCAAAATGTAAAATTTTAATAAAAAATAATAAATTTCGAATTAAAAAATTACATGAAAATCCAAAACTTTTAACAAATACATTACTCGCTTCTTTTCCTTTCGGAAAATAGTGAATATGTGTACGTTCGAATATTTAGCTCTCACGCGGTCACGGTCTTGACTTTGGGCTGCTCTGTAAAACTTTATTTAATACCTGGCTCTCACGCGGTGACGGCCATTAATAATACTGACTATCTGGTGTACTGCAACCGTCAAAAAGTCATGTGATTTTAAAGTAAAAAAAGTGATCGTGGAGGGAAAAAAAGAAAAACAGTTATGGTGTACTGCATATGTCACGTCACGGGCGAAAGAGAAGTTGGAGCAAGTTGATTATAAATTAACGAAGAGAACATGGAGATAGTTGAAGTTTTGAGGCCCACGGAAGAAAGTCTCTGCTCGTGGCGAGCAATCAACAATGATACGCGCGAGGCCACGCTTCCCATGTTGAACATATTTTACAGATTTATGTGGCTC
>LPNX010061900.1:103973-126935 GCA_001517045.1 Pseudotsuga menziesii
GTCGATTGGCTCGGCGGATACAACTATCACCCGTGAAAGTTCTCTGCCTCGGCCCGCCCGTTCTGTACGCGAGTTGTTCCGGTGGACATATTCAATACTGGGANGTTGATTGGCTCGGCGGATACAACTATCACCCGTGAAAGTTCTCTGCCTCGGCCCGCCCGTTCTGTACGCGAGTTGTTCCGGTGGACATATTCAATACTGGGAGGAAGACCAATTCTCGCACTGTATATTTCATTACTCCGGTTTCCTTCGAGGCCACCTTCACTCCTTGTTCTTTCTAGAGACCGTTAGCGATTTTTGCTTTGTCTAGATACCGTTAGCGATCTATTGTTGATTGGTTCGGTTGATATTTGTTTAGAGAAAAAAAATATAGATATATATCTATTTGAAAGTATCCTAATATAAATCTAAAATTTTCAATATGTTTTGGNTTACACCGGTTTCCTTCGAGGCCACCTTCACTCCTTGTTCTTTCTAGAGACCGTTAGCGATTTTTGCTTTGTCTAGATACCGTTAGCGATTTATTGTTGATTGGTTCGGTTGATATTTGTTTAGAGAAAAAAAATATAGATATATATCTATTTGAAAGTATCCTAATATAAATCTAAAATTTTCAATATGTTTTGGATGAGTCTCGATATTTGTAATAAAATTCTTTTACAACTAAAATATCGAGGGATGAAGTGCAGCATATAAGTGGATAATGGTTCTGTGAGATTTATGCTTCTGTGATTGTTGTCAGTTGCGGAGCATTCAAACGCTCTTCTTTTCCCCGCAAAGAANGCAGTGCAGCATATAAGTGGATAATGGTTCTGTGAGATTTATGCTTCTGTGATTGTTGTCAGTTGCGGAGCATTCAAACGCTCTTCTTTTCCCCGCAAAGAATCTAGTTACTCGACTAAAATCATAATGGCAAGATTGGCATGTGATGTATTATGGATTCGGTAATTAAACCTAGTACCTAACCATGAGTCCCACAAACCGAAAATAATACGGCCCAAACATCGTATACTTCAAAGCAAAACTCGATCAGTGCTATGATTAATATAGAAATATAAATTTATATATGAATCTCCATGCCGATTATTTATTAGTATGTTGTTGTAAAGCCAATGCATGGTAAGCGTAAATAAATGATTTTATTTGTTTAAACTAATTATTTTTTTAATGATGAGTTAGCGTTAATGTAAATTTGAAAATTAATGATGAGTTAGCGTTAATGTAAATTTGAATGAATACTTGGATTGTAGGATTATTGGATATAATTAAAAGTGATTGATATTTGAAGCTTATGGAAAAAAAAAGTAAATATATCATTTTTTTTCAATGATGATATTCTCTATATATATTTTTTCCTAGAAAAAAACTAATTTTATTCATTGAATAAAACCATGAACTGCTTTTGCAAGCTTACATTATAACAAACATTTAGCTCGTGTTGTCTCAAAATCACAATCCCTATTAGGATATGCTGCATATACCTTTTGTCCTCTCTATAAAGTATCATAGTGAAATTATAACAAACATTTAGCTCCTGTTGTCTCAAAATCACAATCCCTATTAGGATATACTGCATACACCTTTTGTCCTCTCTATAAAGTATCATAGTGAAATGCTAAAATGCCATTGACACTTCCTCTATCTCCATTAGATAGGCTAATAGGCTAGTGCCTATTTTGAAAGGGCATTTGCTTCCATATTCAATTCTCGATAGACATGGCCAAAAGAAATCCGTCTAAAGCTGAGTTTTAATGTCTGGATTTCTACTAGCAAATGCTGTAAATGCGGGGATCTTATGGTGCTCTTTTCATTTCCCCAGTCAATCACTACTTTAGAATCTCCATAGATCTGAATTTCTTGTATATGAGTGCTTTTTGCCACCTTTAATGATGCCCATAGAGCTGATAACTCAGCTTTGTTATTTGAGGCTTGCCCTGTTGCAAATTTTATCTTCATCTTTTTGGTTGAAGGGAAAAAAATTACAGCTCTAGCTCCTCCTAATGGAGACTTCCCTTGACTAGCTCCATCGAAGAAGCCACACTGCATCTCTTTGTTTATTTCTCGCATTCTGATTATTCTGATTTTGGTCTTTGCTATGTCCCTCTTGTGTTCCTATAATTTGTTCATTAACAAGGAAATGACAATGTCACGAGGAATCCATGTATTGTTGAAAATGGTTTTATTCCTGGCTTCGCATATACTGTAGACAAACAGAATTGGGAAATCTTTGAAAGGTCCTACCCTTTCATCATTCCACCAGGCTTTGGTTTCTTCTTCCAATGGTACCATTGCTTCATGAGCTTTGTCTGCTTCCAGCTTGCTTATCATTCCATTCCAAACGCTGCCTGCATAAGAACAGGAAGCGAAAAGATGAGCATTCGTTTCATCATTGGATTCGCATAATGGGCAAATTCCTCGTCCTTCAAAGCCCCGTTTTTGGAGCATTTCCTATGTTAAAATTTTGTTGGACAAAGCTAGCCACTTCGTGATTATGGTTTTTAATGGGCATTGAATCTTCCACAAGTTTTTCCACCACCACTATTTGTCCCCTGCTGCTGCTTGTTCTTTGGAGGCTGCGTGATATCCTAACTTCGCTGTGTAATGACCGTGTTAGGATTTTTTTCCACAACAATTTATCCTGATCACTTCTCAGGTGAATATGGTTTGATACTAACACATTTATGTATTTGTTCCAATCCTCTGCATTTTCTCCTCTCAGTCCCAAATCATGTGCGTTTTTCCATTGGCCTCTTCCTTTGCTATGTCCATCTTTACAGGCATTGTTTAAGGTGTGTATTCTGTGCATTTTTAGGGATTGGAGTAGGTGCACTAATAATTTGTATTTTTCCCCGCCCCCATCGAGGGATCTTTCCCAATTCTGACCTTCATATATATATATATATATATATATATATATATATATTCTGTGCATTTTTAGGGATTGGAGTAGGTGCACTGATAATTTGTATTTTTCCCTGCCCCCATCGGGATCTTCCCCAATTCTGACCTTCATATATATATATAATTTAATTATGTTCATAGCTATTTAGATATTATCTTAGATTTTGAACTTTTTTTATCTAATTAACAAGATTAATCCAAGTGTACAATAAAGATTAATTTTCTTGTCTTTGTATGTTGTAATGTTTAAATGTATTTTGATTAAGATTTAAATAAGCTTCATTTAAAGGGTGGTTAAAGAAATTGTTCACAATTTTTTTTTTTATATCAATTTTTTTTTTTTTAATAAATAGTATTTGTTTTGTGCTTATTTTAACTTTAACAATTTGGTGCATAAATAATAGATATAAAATTATATATTTGACTCTTTGTTGCGCCAAGAGGCGCTTTACAACCCGGTATGGAGGAGAACTTGTAACATTAATTATTATGTTGTAAAGTTATAACACTAACAAAATAATAAGAAATAAAAAATTTAATTATCCGCCAAAATAAATGTTAGCCAAAAAAAACTTAATTTAAGGAAGAATAAAAGTCTGCCAAAAAACCTAATATGGGGGAGATGTTGTAATGTTCCTACCTAACAAAACAAGAAAAAAATAAAAATACCTAATTTAAGGAAGAATAAATGTCGGCCAAACAAACCTTATATGGGGGAGATGTTGTAATGTTCCTACCTAACAAAACAAGAAAAAAATAAAAATTTAATTATCCGCTAAAAAAAATGTGGGTCAGAAAAAAACACAATATTTCCTACCTATCAAAATAATAAAAAACAAAAAATTGAATTATCAACAAAACAAATGTTGGCCTTGCACATACTTTTAAAACCTTGTGCAAGGCCTTCTAAACAACCCATGGTTTTATTGTAGATGGTTTAGAAGGGCCTTGCACACGGTTTTAAGACCATGTACAAGGCCTCCTAAACAACCCATGGTTTTAGGAGGGCCTTGCATATGGTTTTAAAACCATGTATGGAGAGATGTTGTAGTTTGGTTCATAACAAAATAAAAATAATAATAAATATTATATGTGGGTCATAAATAATATTGAATATTTATAATAAAAATATTATTTGTGGACCTTAAATAAAAAGATGTGTCTTTTAGTTTGAATCAAATCAATAGCTCTATATAAGACACACCAAAGTTGATAGCTAATTGAGTGCAATACCTAAAAATAGGTTTGCACCTCGAGAAATTTGATCCCTCTCGACGCTTAATAGAGCAGAGGATTTGGATCTATCTTCATAAAATTAAGTTTTTGATTGTGTGTATAATAATTATAGATTATAGTTAATATTAATATTTAATATTTAATTAAAAAAATTGAATTAAATTATGAAGAAGGTTGAAGATCTTAACATAATCGAGCATTGTTTTGTTTTATTTTGTAGAGATTTATCGAATATGAGTACTCGATATTTGTTAGTTGTTGCTATATCGAACAATGCTGACTTTATATTCCGAAGTAGCTAGTGAACCATGCAACTATTGAACGATGTAGCTATGACCTTCTTCTATGAGACTATGCAGCTATTGGAACGAAGCAGCAATGAGAATTCCTTTAACCTACCTTACGCTATGAAACACCTGGCTATATGGAGACACCTGGCTATGAACGCCTGTAGCAATGAGAAGTCAGCAGCTATAGTCACGATGGAGCAATTGGTAAAATAAAAAAACGTTATAATAAAAAGCAAAAAATGGGCTTTTTCTTTATGGTTGGAATTATGTGCAAATTTATCATGACATGCTAAATTTTAAGACACGTATTTATTGTTAAAAATAATTGTTGCAGACACATTTTAGAATATAGCTTATTTAATTAGCTTTATGAATATTATGAAAAAAAATTACAATTCAAAAAAATCATATTTTCAAAACATTGGTGTGTTATTTTAAAAATATATATATATATATATTATTTATGTTCCTTTTAAGATGTTGGTTTAGTATTTAAATGATAAAATTTCTCAAAATAAATTTAGACAATTCACTTGGGTCTTGTTAAGGTCTCACCCTAACATTGTTACTTAAGGTAATTATGAGCATATCTATTATATAAGGTCTTACGAGGTAGTGAGTGAAACCAATAAATGTAAATGACATCATTAAAAGAGTTTAATGAGTAAATAATTTTAGATCTAGATCTCTATTTGAATTATGTTAGGTTCGTACCCTATCTTATTTACTTTAGGAGTTAGTAAGTAATATATCGAACATTTTTTTTTATTAAGGTTAATTAATTAGTAATGAATAATCAATATAAAAATGGTCTCTTTATTACTAAAAAGTTGATACTTATTAATTATTTGACAATGTTAAGTTAGGGATTTGGGAACTTGGAAGCCTATTTAAATAGTTAGAAGGCTATATATTGTTTTGTAAAGAATTATTGGATAAGAGCTCTTCCCAAGTAGAAGGTTACCTAAGATTAAGAGGCATGTGAACATTTGCTTCTAGATTTGATTATCATAATACAAGAGCAACTTCAAGTGCATAAATATTGCTTATTGCTTTTCTTAGTTATTCTTCATAGTAATATTATGTTTCTGACAATTGTTCATCTATAATTATCTCTTTGTTGCTAGATAACTTTCATGGTAAAGTACATTGCAAGTGGTATGAGAGAACCTTCTCAAGCTATCATGCTTCCAAGTTTTCCATATAATATTTTTATGATATAAACATGGGTGTTCACATGAACATGGGTAACACTTTTTTGCAAGAAGAGGGTATGCGTATGTTGAAAATTGATCTTGTTTGAACTATTGTTAATCCCTCGATCGATCTTTCAAAAGTTCAATCGAGGGATTAATAAAGCGCTCAATCGAGCTATTGTTCATCCCTCGATCAAGCTTATTTTAGGAGCTCGATTGAGGATTAAAAAACCCTCGATCGAGCAAAGGAGATTACGCAAGGGTTTATCAAACCCTCAATCGAGAGCATGAGATCGATTGAGAGAATGTTAGGATGAAATTTCCAAACTGAAATGCCTCGGCTTAGCAAACGCCATGGAGTTTGAAAGCTCGATCAAGCTATGCCGCTTGATTGAGATTTATAAAGCTTTGTTGAGAACGAAAAGCATCAAACTTTAGCTTATCTCAACATCTCTATTGCATAGGAGCTCAAATGAGGAGTATAGAATGGTTGTGTTGATTTTACTGGTGACTGGACAACTTGCCACCAACCACCAATTATTTCTACCATGGTCTCCACAGCTAGAGGTAAGCAACTCAAAACCCCCAAAAATTAGTCCTTCTATGCATGGATTGAAAGAGTTTGTTTTTTTCAAAAATTTTGTGAAATTTGTTGAAAACCCTAAAACAATCAGTTTTTCTATGCTTTAAATGAAAGTGTTGTTTTTTTTAAGAATTTTGTGAAATTTGTTCAAAATTCTTAAAATTTGAAGTTCTTCTATGCATTGATTGAAAATGTTGTTTTTTTAGGAATTTTATGAAATTTCTTCAAAACCCCCCCAAAAAACAATTATATGTATTGATTAAAATTCTTTTATTTTTAAGTAATTTTAACTAAAAAATTGTGATATTAGATATTTTTATCGAGATCTATCAAGCACCGAGAGGGATCCAATTTCTTGAGGTGTAATTTTTTTTTAATATATCTTAAACTCAAGGAATGAGATCCCTCTCATGCTTTATGTATTTGGTTTTAAGACGTATTTGCGTTTAAGTTTTATGTTTTAGGTAGAAATGGATGTTTTAAATTAGTTTTCATAATGTTTTATGTTTTAAATTACTTTGTATAATGTTTTATTTTATTAGAGAGCATGTATTTATTTTATTTTATGAGCTGACATGTATTTATTTTATTTTATTTTTGATAATATAATGTTAAACATTACATCATGATATTAAGAACATATATTGGTGGGAAAATCAATTTATCGAAAGGGTTTTCGTGGAGCTTTATTATATTCAAAATATAACCTATATATGATTGCACCAGGAGCAGTGAGGTTCTCTACAACCCAGTATTGGGGAGATGTTGTAATGTGTAACGTTGTGTAATGTTATGTAACTTGTAATTCTCTTAAAAAATGAAAATGCAAATAATGTCGGCTTAAACAAAAAAATTTAAATTTCTTTGATTTCATTTTAGAAATAGATTTATAAGCATAGATAAGATAAAATATATTAAGGTGTAAATATTTTCTTAATGACTAAGAATTCAAGATAAAAAAATAAAAAATAAAAATTACATCTCAAGAAATAGGATCAAATATCTTAAGGTGTAATTTTTTTCTTAATGTGTAAAAAAATAAGATAGAAAAAAATCCACCTCAAGAAATTGGATCCCTCTTAGTGCTTGATAGATTTGGGTTTAAGATGGATATATGGTGGTTTATCTTCATTGTTTCATACAGACGGTTCTCCAAAGCGGGGTTCTTCCCTCTACAAATCGTGTTCATCAAGAGGATATAGTGTTGTGGTTCCCCCCCATGTTGCAAGCGTAATTGTATGTCAACTATTTACATATATAGTAAATTATTTTTATTGAATTACATAAAAATGAATTATTGTATACATATAACTCAATTATTAATTTTTGTTTGCCTATACTTTCATAGGAACCCCGCTAGCTAGGTCGTCTGGTAATCATGTATCCGAGAGTGTCATGTCCAGTATATCGCATGTTGGTCACGACAGATTGACCTCCTTAGAACATGTTGAGGAGGTTTTTCAACACATAGGTACATTAAATTCATATTTATATATTTTCAACTATTGGTATCTTGATTTTCTATCTACATTTTGTATTTTGACTGATATATTTGATTAATTTGTTTATTAGGTGCTCATCCTACTTCTCCACCTCCTTGGGAGGATGAGATCACAAGGATTACGATAGAGAAGATTACATCACAACATAATTGTTTGTGCACCCAGTTACGGGCCATGCACCCTGATTTCCCATACAGATAGTTGATCAACTTGATGATTCATGTAATCAATGTACTGTTGGAGGTCCACTAGAAGGTGGGGCCTCTTAGTGACATCTAGCAAACTTCTTTCCAGAGGAGGGACTGGGTATTGTTCGAGACAAATGAGAGGCTGTGAAAGTCACAACAAGAGGAAAGGATGTCAAGGGAACTTTGTTTGACATCCCTCCTGGTTGTGCATATGGACACCTACTTCGATTGCGGGAGCTTAGGCTTGAGGCCACTGTGCCTCATGTTTACGATAGGTTTATTGGGGCATAGGGAATATTCCCCCAGCATGACCAAGTCCCTTTGTACTTTCCCAAACATGTGTATGTAAATATTGTGCTACACATGCGTCTTGATTACATGAGTATGCCATTGTTTTTTATGGTGTTGGGTGGGGCCACAATTATGAGAATCCTTGGGCTCGTAGAGACCCTACCACTACACCACCACCTCCTTGACTAGTTTCCATTCCTAGTTGAGGTGTTATTTAGTCGGATGATGTTATTATTCCACCACAACTCATATTTGAGACATGATATTTGATGGAAGGTGCCCGACGCATTGCATTGGTTGGTGCTACAATGGCCATGCATGAGGCAGGTCAAGACCATGCCCTAGACATAGAAATCCTAAGTTACCATGGGTGGATGAGTCGATTATGTTGTTATATTTGCAACTTCAGAATATATTATGATGTATATTATCGGTGTATGTTGTAGTAGCCCCATCGAAGATGTGTTTCCCTCCTTTTGAGATGCCATTATTGTGTATGGTCCTTGAGGTACAACCTCTGTTGTAAGTCTATTAAATAGTCCCCATACGATATATTGTAATTTTATTTTAGAGTCTCTCTAGGAGAAGTCAACCCTACTAGGGTTAGAAGTCAACCGTAGTCAAGTTGGGAGTTCCGTCATGTACCCATACCCCATTATCATGCGGAATTAAAATTTTCATTGAGAACCTTCACTTTTCATTGAAACACAGGGCATGGTTGTGAACCAAATCTCAACATTTCCAACACTGTCACGCTCCCTCCCATCTTCCATAGATCAATTCGAAAATTTGCAAGAAAATATCTCAGAGGAGATTGGATGGCGGAGAGAAAACGATGGAAATCAATGATCGTAAATGATCCCGCAGACTGGATCCAAATCAACAGTTCAGAATTCACCCGCAAAGATCAACGGTGCGAAAATCCCAAGTTGCGGAGTTGAAAAGTTACAAAACTTTCAATATCACTTCCCACAACCCGCATCCCACATCAGAAACAAATTGACGGTGAAGAATCATCCCGCGAAGATCGATGGCGTGGAGATTTGGATGGAGGGATTGAGAATTATGGGAATCGCGACACCGCGATCCCGCATCCTGCAAGTTGTGAAAGGGAAATCTGCAACCAAAATCTGCAAAACAACATTCCGCATCCTGCATCCCGTAAACCTGCAAATTTGCGCAAAGGAAGATTTCTAGCAAAAAACTCAGCTTTTCCACTGAATTCTTGGATCGATATGATCATCTAGGCCATTATTGATCTGGCCAATCTACCCTGCAACTTAGCTCGAATTGCATTGATGGAAAAAGATACATAGATGCCTATAATTGTAGCTATTCGAAGGAACAATGCATCAATTCCACATAGCAACATGTTCATCACATTCCATCAAGCAATTTGCAGAACAAGAAATACAATTGCAGAGAATAACGTAGACAAGAAGACTTATCTTGCGCAGAACTTGTCCCGCAACCAATTATGTTGCTGCAACGTTCCACCCAACCATAGGCCAGTGTGCTCCTTAGTCTCTCAGCAACACTGCCACCCTCGAGCTGGGCATGATTTCCTATAGGAATAATGGAACACTAGTAGACTCATACATAGCCAAGGTCTAATAACACTCAACCAAGCCAACACAGTTGGGTATATCAAGATCTAGGGTAAAACATTCCAGCAGATGGGTTTCACAGGCCACTTAGCCAAGCCATCTCACAGTTGGGTTTCACAAACTGTTCACATTCAAGCCAACCTTCACCTTCAGGACCAGTCAAGCCAACATATGGGTTTATCAGACCGTACACAATCAAGCCATCTCACTATTGGGTTCATCAGGATACCTAGCCAAACCAGCATTCACAGTTGGGTTTATCAGACTGTCCAACCAAAGGTTACTCACCAGGTCAAACACCACAAGACATTGCCAAGCCAACCAATGGGTTTATCAGGCTTTCATCCAAGCCACCTTTCCCTTTGGGTTTATCAGGATTCCAAGGAAATGGGCAGGAAGAACTGCTAAGCTAGTGAGCTCATCTATAGAGCTAAGAACACCTTCACAAGATCTATCTGGTCTGGCTTCCCTATTGCCTACACACCCAACATAAGGAAATGTCCCCTTCTCTGCTCCACAGTCCCGCAGGATACACCTTCCCTTCCAGTTCTCTTCAGGATGTGCATAGCAGGTTCACCAGCCACTCTTATCTTATGGTGAGGTTTCACACTAGGTTTATCAAGCCTGTTCTATGTCTCTCCCATTCCTAAGTCTTGTACATAGCTCAGACCTAAACCAAGGTGCACAACATGACAACCACAAGGAGACTCTACAACACAGGCTTACTATGGGACATGTGTAACATGGTCTCATACACTCTGTAGTTTAATGCACACTGCAACATGGCAATCACAGTCTTTCCAATGAAAAACACTCACAGAACACGAAGGATACACACAGGTAGAGCTCCGCTGCTACCACAATGTCACTAAAAACTGATAGAACGTGAAGGATACACATAGGAAGAGCTCTGTTGCTACCAAAATGTCACTCTTTCCCAGAAAAATGAAGATGGATGAACTAGAACGTCCCATAGCTCTCAAATCGTGAGAGGAAATCCAAAACGTGAACGTGTGGGTCAACACTGGCATACAATTCTGGTTTTTTCTTGTCCATGCAATTAAAACAAGACATTCCAGGACTGGGTGCTCTGCCCAATTCGAATTTTCCCATACTCTTCCCCTTCCAATCAATAACTACCTCAACCACCTTCTGGCAAAATAAATGGTTGGGAAGAGAAGACAAGAAAGAGGGTAGTTAACAGTTCTGATGGGTTTTCCCCATGACATGTGGATTTCCCCAACTGGTTCAAGGTTAACATTCCCCCACCCCCTTATCCTTAGGAAAATCATGCCCCCATCTCATTATTTGTTTCATTGACATAGTTGGCTGTGGGGTTTTCATTAATTTACATATTTACATGATGTTTAAAAACATGCTGACTTAGCACGGAAACCATAAGCATCACCATGATCGCCTATATACCAAACCTTAATCAATGACAGGACCTTGGCCTTGAGCTCTCGATATAGTATTCACATCATATACATTAATGCAACGGGGTCAAAACTGGGGTGTTACAAGATCAATCACTTGAAGGGTATAAATAGGGAGGCTCCCTCCCTCATTTATACACACTCACACTCACTCAAGTTTGCATGAGGAGAGAGAGAAGGATAAGGAGGAGAGAGAGATACCTACAAAATACTTCTTCTTATTGGGTTTTTCCATCTTGTGATATTTCCTTAGTGACAGAACTATTCTGAGGAAGTTTGCAGGGTTTTCTCCTTTATGGTTTCCTCGATGAAAATCTTTATGTCTTGTGTATCTTCTCTATCTTGTGTATATTTTTGTGCTTGTTATTCTTTCATATAAATATCCTAATCAAGTTAATTAGATTATAAAAACTATCATCAAAGCCTCTATGACAGAAGGCACTATGCAACAACAAAAACTAGGGCTTCCTAGTTCAAGGTCTTCTCTCCATAGATCATCAAGAAAAGAGGGATAGGCTAACTCACCTTACAAGGGCACATCTTTTGGTGGAAGCTGATCCAAATTTGGATAAGTTTCAATTTTTTACTACATGACACTATAGGAATAAACTCGGGCATCAAGTTTTAGAGGCTTCCCACCTTAGTCTTCAAAAAAGGACCTTGCTGAGAAACTTGTCTCAAGGAGGTGCATCTTTTTATACATATAGAATTCCCAAACTCCAAGTTTAGAAAATTAGGGTTTCTTTGACAAACCCTAGGTCAACCAACTTCAGAACTAGGTTGGACACCTCTAATCGGTAAGATCTAAATCTTTTCTATTTCCATTTGAGGTTCTCATTTGAAAATGACTCATCATACTCAGCTTGAGGACAAGCTTGGAGGAGATGATAACTTTCAAGCATGGAAGTACATAATCTCCCTAATCCTTGAAGAAAATGATTTGGATCAGTATATCTATGAGGAAGTTCCATATCCCGAGGGATATGAGGCTAAGGATGTACTCATAATAAGAATTTAATTAAAGGAAAGAGAACCATTATAGAATCTATTAAGGATCATCTCATACCCCATGTGTCATCCTTGAAGACACCAAAGGAAGTATTTGATGCTTTGACGAGGATGTTCGAAGGAAAGAACATCAATCAAAAGATGGCATTGAGGAACCGGTTGAAGAATGCGAAGATACAAAACTAGGAGACTATACAGTCCTACTTTACAAGGGTTACTCAAATCAAGGAACTGTTGAGCATGGTTGTTGTTACGAAGAGAAACTTCCTATGTCTTGGGGGTACCACAATAGATAGTATGACACCAGAAATGAATATTTCCCAATATGCAAGAGAAGTAAGAAAATATAACACTAAGGGATATAGAATCATACCTTATTTTGGACGGTTGAAGTAGATCCCCATTGAGCTTTTCCAATGCAATTGCAACTATAATTTGCTCTCAACAACAACAAACAAAGCAAGCATGATATATATAAATGTGTTAGAGCTACTCTAGCATATATAATCAGTCCTGTATAAGCAATTAAATGCATCCATGTATTCAATATTCATATTCAAAATGCACATGAATTGGCCCAAGAAAAGATATTTCTATTAATAAATCAGAGATACAATAGTGACAAACTCTGTCGGCACTTCTGCGAACCGGAGAAACCGAATCCTGCACCTAGGCCTCCACCACTTCAATCCTCCATCTCTCGATAGAAATTTCACAAAGAAAATGAAAGCTTGGGAAGAACACTATGTGCTCTAAGGGGAAAATGGATGCAGACTCAAGTATAAGCAAAACTGAGGAAACAATGGACTATAGTTTCCTTCCTCTTCAATCTCTCCTCCTTCAATGTATCCAAGGGGTTCCTTATATAGCATTACAAAGAGGTAATGGAGGGTTGAATCCGAACGTTATCAAGGCATTTGGAAGGCCAATGGTCAAGTTATTTGGACTTATATGAGGAAAAATCCAAAAATATTTGTCATTTTGCACACATCCTGATGTACGTGGGTTTGAGGTCAAAAGTTGCGTATACACGCGAGTATTGCTTTAAAAGTCACGTATAGGTATAAAAAGAAATTTTTGGGGATTATAATGGAACATCAAAGTATAATATAAGTCAATGGGGTCCAAAGAGTCTATAGAGGGATAGTGAAGGCCATAAATGTGTGATCAACCATGTGTGGTAAAATCAGCTATAACAGATGCCCCTTAATGTGTGAGGTCAGAGGGGTAACATGATGGCCGAAATAAATTATAAAATCCATCCCAGAAGTGGAGGAATGAATACCCAAGTGGAAGAACCAGCCACTCATCAGTACAATACAATAATCATTCTCTGCATGTGACTGCAAATACATATAGCAATCCCAGATACATAAGAGTACAATGGTCATGAATAGGCATGATACACAAAGTGTCATGTGTGGTCATCGCCACGCACAATATACAATGGATTAATATCTCCATAATGGATGAATATATCTGATATACAATGGAAACACTGGAATCAAGATCACGAGAGCTGAAATCTCATGAATATTGGCACGATCAAGGAGGTAGCATATATGGAATGCCACCAAGCTGGAAGGTCTTCTACACAAATCGCTATGATTACATGACCTACTATGTGAATAGATGTGTCAAGGTCGAACATAGTAGTCCATCATTTGATTACCAGTCATTGATGTATACCGTTAACAGATGCGAGATAACCCATCGATAATGGAAATGGGAATCAAGGTACAGAGTGCAATTTAACAAGTGTGAATAGATGTGTTGAGGTCGAACACTTGAAAGAATCCATAGATCAGGGGACATTGATGTATTCCCAAAATTGTCGATGGTGAGAGAAACTACCACTGATGACTGTAAGTCTCAAGGCACTCAAATGACTCTAGACTCCTATTCCAGAATAAATGATATCATGTCGATGGAATGGAATCCACTGGAAGGAGGGAATTAAGGAATCCCGCATCAAACAACATGAGGTGCTCAACAATGTTCTATAATGTGGAAGAACTCAACAAATAAGATGTGCATGAAGCAGTAACAATACCGGGAATGGCTGACATGCAAAGTCAAGATAACTGAGGAATGACCGACTCAGGTTTCAACTTCCTTCAAACAAGAGCATAAGGAAAGTGGTGACTGAAGGTAGGAAACATGGGCTTGATATGAAAACTATGACATATTTGTGACACATGAGGCATCAACAGGGGCTCCATGGGGAATGGAAGCGTAACCAATTGGTGAAGCTAGACTCAGAGTAACGAGTACAACTCGTAAAGTCAAACTAATAACCCAACCAACGGATGTGATATATAGTGCTCTATTCGAAGGTGGCATGACTCGACTGCTGCCAAAGATAACATCTTTTCTCGTCTCGATTTTTATGTTTTTTTATTTTCTTGGACTTTTTCAAATATTTTGAAAAGGTTGAAAAACAATAAAAGTGCTTTATAGTACATAGCTAGGAGGATACGAGTTTTAGGGAAAGGAAAACTAGTTCCAAGCAGTGTAACATACCTATGCTCAATGCAAGGAAACATGTGCAGGATAATGACACTTGGAGGAAGGCCTCCTTCCGAAAAAGGGGCGATCAAGCTACAAAGGATATGTAAAAGTCTCTTCTTGGATAGACATGATACAAGCTCGAGCTATATGGCTTATAAATCTGAATCAGGGAGTCGACATAAAGCTTAATAAGGCAAGAAAAACTCATGAAATGCAATTACAACTTGACATATACAAGGGAGTCCCTATAAGGAAAAGCTAATATAAAGTTCAAGAGGAGTATGAAGCTCTTGCTCGAGGACATGGCAGGACTAAAAAGAGACTCCCACAACCTAAAGGAGGCATCTCAGCATGGGGCCAAATGCAAAAAAGGATCTAACTAAGGAACCCATGTACAAGAAAGCTATACCATTCACAGAACACCACTTCTAACAACATCATGAAGGTTTCGTGACATTATGGAATGGGTTCGTACCTAAGATCAAGATGAAATGGTCATAAGATGATGCATAAATGCAAGCGGATGTGAAATCCTAACCTATATTCCAGTTCGACATTATACCTGTGATAGGCACGAATGGGTCAAAGACCTCGGAGAGAGTGTGCAAAACATGGACCCTACATGACAACAATATTAGTCCAAAACAAGAAACGATCAGTAAAGAGTCCAAACTATAGGATACAAGGAGGATTGATCATGACAACTACATTCAAAGGAAACAATGCGGTGGACGATGGGACATAAGAAGGAATGTAAGGTGTAGACCCAACGTTCACGTATCTACTACCACCCCCATGAGGGTGAACACTAGTGTTAAGACCGGACAAAGGGAGTGATATGACCACTCCCAAATCTATGAACAAGGTAAGGGGCGATGGTTCCCCCCAGTCCAACATTGAAGGTCCACACTAGGACCTAGAGCGGGTGACGGGATACTAGTAGTGATATCAGACATGCCGAACATAAAAGGACCTAAACTCAAGAGAACATAAATATACTCAAGTAACTGCGATACCTAAAGCCAAATAGTGCACAAAGAGCACACTCCTAATATAATCAAAGGCAAAATGCAAGCAAACCAAGGGGAGGATATGTGAGCTCCCAAATGTAGCGGGTATGTCTCTCCTAGGAGAGACTAAAGACTCGCATACAATACAAGCAAAGGTGTGTAACCAATTATAGTGGCCCTCAGCTTCAACGCGTAAAGAGACTGTTCTTTCCAACCCTACTTGGCCAGGACACCCACATAATAACCTCTGCAAGTACCCCCTGCGATACCTAGGTAAGGAAACTAAGGTCACCCCAATATAAACAATGCTTAGGCAGACAGTCACAGGCGGGATCGACCATATGGGAAGGTTAGCAAAGCCCGAAGCTCGAAAGCACCAACTGGTAACTCAAAATCACCCAAATATGAATACGATCTTGGAAATATCTTTGGCGCTCACAAAAAGTGACCAAGGGCTATCCCAATCACAATCGTGTACACTGCCTCATGCTTAACTTCCGTGTAGGAGGAGCCTCCTAAGAAACACTAATTATACAAAGGATTTCACTCTCTCACCTGGACAGACACATAATTGTTATGTTTAGTAGTCTTGGAGAATTGACTTATAATGAACTATTCCAAGACTCTAAATCCTAATATTGTTGATGTACCCTATCAAAGAAAAATTTGTAATTCATTTTAATTTAAGCGTTGATTTTAATGGATGTAATTACTCAAATGGAAATGGTTGTGCAACTGATAATATTGTGACTAAGAAGTGAAATAAATGTGCACACCTAGCAAACAATGCCAAGTACAATTTTGTAGAATGAAAAATAGGGTATTCCATTACATGAGATGCATACAAAATCATTCATTTCTGAATGCCAATGCAATCCTTCCTATATGAAACCCTAAACACAACTTTCATCCAAGCACCTCCTTAAATCTGTATGTGAGATACAAGTAAGAATGCAACTATTTTGTATTTTCAATTTTAAGAATGAAAATGCAATAAAATTCATTAAAATCCTCAGTCTCTGCAGCAAGTATAAAACACAAGCCAATCAAGACACTGAGACCAAAATATTAATGCACTAATGGAAAAATTAAAAAGGAGATAAATGACTAGAACTAATTTCAAAGAAAAATCAATGAAAAAGCAGTCTCTGGTCACAAAAGAAGCAGTCAACAGAAAACATTAGTACCTAGGAAGACCCATCCACACTCACAACCCACCCAACAACTTCCCACAACAACAAACTCAACCAAAAGGGAGTATATACACAACTATTCAAAGAACAGTAGCGTATGTATGCGACTTTTGGCCAAAAACCTACATGTATACGTGACTTTTGGCCAAAAACCTACATGGACACATGACTTTTGGCCAAAACCCTGCGTATTTACGTGACTTTTAGCCAAAAACTTGAGTATACAGAGAAGAGAGTGGTAAAAAGCAGGCCAAGGGTCAAACCAATACAGGGGAGTGTCAATGGATGAACATACTACTAAATGCAACACAAAAATGGGGAGAAATAAAGAGCAAGTCAAGCACATTCTGCCCCCAACCACAAACAAAAGCAAGGAACATCCCCAGTGGAGTCGCCAATTCTGTTACAGAAAGAAAATTCCTATGGCTTGGGGGTACCACAATAGATATTATGACACTAGAAATCAATCTTTCCCAATATGCAAGAGCCATAAGAAAATCTATCACTAAGGGATGTATAATCGTACCTTATTCCGAACGGTTGAAGTAGATCCCCGTTGAGCTTTTCCAATGCATTTGCAACTATAATTTTCTCTCAACAATAACAAACAAAGAAAGCATGATATATATAAATGTGTTAGAGCTACTCTAGAATATATAATCAATCATGTATAAGCAATTAAATAAATCCATGGATTCAATATTCATATTCAAAATGCACATGAATTGGACATGAAAAGATATTTCTATTGATAAATCAGAGATACAATAGTGACAAACTCTATCGACACTTCTACGAACCAGAGAAACAGAGTCCTCCACCTGGGCCTCCACCACTTCAATCGTCCATTTCACAATAGCAAGCTCACAAAGCAAAGGAAAGCTTGGGAAGAACACTATGTGCTCCAAGGGACAAAGGGATGCAGACTCAAGTATAAGCGAAATTGAGGCCACAATGGATTATCCTTTTCACTTAGTCTTCCATTCTTTAATTTTTTCCATAATTTCATTGTTTTTATAATTATTTTAAACAAATTAAAAAAAAATTGAATATTCAATCAAATAATGATTATAAGTAAAATAACTTGTAGTTTTTTGTTTAAATCTTAACAGACAACACAAATGAACAACACAATGTGGAAAATCCACCCTCTAATAACCTACAACAACCTAACCCACAACCTAACCCGAACCCAAACCCAAACCCGGAGGGGGAACAAGATAAAAACGCACAGATTATTGCGCGCTTGGCGTCGTTGAGGCGCCTTAGCTCATCTATTAAAGGGGGGAGTTGTTTGAGAGAGTCTTTAGCCGATGCCTTGGACACAATAACAAACACAATTGCTAATGCCCAAGGAGCTCTGTACAACATTACCTCATACAGAGAATCCAAGAGGCAATACTACTCCGATGGATTGACTCATAAAGACATTAAAGCCCTTAAAATTACAAAAGACCAGTTATTTTCATTATTCCAAGACCCTAGCACCGGATTCGTTCCACCCACCAGTCGAGCACACATTTCCATATACTGGTGCATTGAACCAAATATAAATGCCAATTGGATGGATCGTTGGTATATGGTCTTCGATGAAGACCCCCATGGGAATAGGGACATCCCATTTTATTTCCATAGGAATTTGTATGCAGAATTCATCCTAGGGAAACATGTTAACTACTTTGATCTCTTAGGTAACCAGGGTGTTTGTCATGGGATGCCCCAACATATGGAAGGTGCCAGGACAGATCCTAACTATGTGCCACGCCCACCATGCACACCAAAACCCCCTCGGGTATATCCTCCTGCAGGTCCTGTGATTGAGTATACACAAGAGGCATTATTTGACATGGCAGATACATTGCTTGAGCATGGGATTGATGTCCAAGGCAATGTAGACCAAGGGGCTGGCACTTCTAAGGCGGTCCCATCTACAAATCATAGAGGAGATGCAAAGTCTTTAGAGTGTCGTGTTACTCCACACCCTTGCACATTGTGTGGAGGCATATGCTATGGCCTTGCTTCCGACATCCGAGACGATGGATTACTTCGCTTTGTAAGTAAAACTCATTATTTTCATATTATATTTTGTTTCATGTCAAAATGTTCAATTGTTTCGCAATTTATTTCTATTTAATTATCTAATAAATTATGTGAACAAATATACAGCTGGTGTCCCATGGCACACCACAGTCGCATAGTCCGCCGATCAACATTGAGAACATTGATGCGGCTGTCAATATTGCTTATGGGTTTGGTTCTTCACCAATAGGGGTAAGAACTATACTTGTTAATTTGTCAACTTTATTTACATATTTATAGTATAGATTGTAACATTCAATATGTATCATAATTTTGATACAACATGTTTTATGCAGGTTGCCCAGGATGAGTATATTGTATCGCAGCCTATTCCCTCTCATGCAGAGGTAGATTCGCAGACACAGGTATTATTTGAAATATGCTTTTAATTATGTTTCACTTTCTTTGGAAAAATCATTTTGTAACTTGTATCTTTTTGACATATGTTACTTTATGCAGGAACCTATTGTGACAGTGGTGCTTGAAGAGCACCAAAGCGAGGTTGTTGTCAACCCACCTCTTCCCCCTAGACAGGTATGTATGTTTCGCTTTCTTTGGTAGTTCATCATTTTCCTTCCAGGTAGTATATATGTCTCTGATTCACTATTTTATATCAAATTGACATATATATGTTACTTTATATGCAGGCCCCTAGTGAGGCACCGGTGTGTGAAGAGCACCAAATCGGTGGCCCACCTTTGACGAGCCAGCAGGTATTTTTATGTAGATCGCTTTCTTTATATGTTTATGTACATATCTTTCTCTGATTTGGTGCTTGAAGAGACTCAAATTGGTGACCCTCTCCCCCCCCAAGGTACATGTATATTTGTTGACATTGGCATATATATATATATATATATATATATATATATATATATATATATGCAGCCTGATAGTGAGCAAGTGGTGCAATAAGAGCACCCAATCAGGGTCGCTGTTAGTGAGGCACCAGGACCCGTGATTACTTACTCACGTACAGTAAGTAGAAATGTTATTTTGGTTTTGGAATTTGAACAAATGTACATAGAATTTTTAAAGGTTGGTAAATTAACTTACAAAATTTGGTTTTTCTGCAGTCTCCACTAATGAGACCTATCCATTAGAGGAAATTTCAACTCAAAATGGGCCTTTTAACTTTTATTCAAATTCCATGTCATCATGTGTTAGCCAATGAAATTGGTTTAAATTTGAAATACTGTATAGGTCTTAAACACCTTTTTAATATAAATTTGGGGATAGGTATCATAAAAAAAACTACTTTTTTTGTTTGTATTTTTGACATATCTCTCTGTGTTTTTACTCAAATTTCCATCGGGAGAGCTCGTTGGATGCGGAATTAAATTCCGCATCCAACGAGTACCCACTCGGCATACTTTTGACGGACCCCGCTACCCCAAAAACAAGAAATACCTGAAAAAATGGATTGATGACATCATCATTTCATTTTTTCAGTTATTTCTTGTTTTTGGGGTAGCGGGGTCCGTCAAAAGTATGTCGAGTGGGTACTCGTTGGATGTGAAATTTAATTCTACATCCAATGAGCTCTCCCAATCGAAATTTGAGTAAAAACACAGGGAGATATGTCAAAAATACAAACAAAAAAGTAGTTTTTTTCTTTTCTTCCTCCAAAATTAATAAATATTATTTTATTATTTTAACTATTATTTTATTAGTTCATTTTAGGAGGCCCATTTTGAGTTGAAATTTCCTCTAATGCCTCTTGTTCAATGATGGGCATCACCAGTGAGCAGTCGCAAAAGAAAGCTACACTTCTCCGAAGACTCTGGCGGTGGCAGCAAAACGGGGGATAACTAGAAAAAATGTATAGGGGGCATACATAAATGTAATTTTTTGTTCATATGTACACACAGATGTACTTTTTGATCCACTATTTTGTATTATGGCCATGTGGCATGGCAATTTTTGTACAACATTATTGCTATACATATATAATATAAAGCAAGGTTCAAATTTATACATATATATGGTTTACTTAATCTTGGAACATGATATCATGGTTGACTTGGTCTTGGAACATGATATGTGTGGTTCACCTATGTGATATAATGATATGTGTGGTTTGTGCATGTGTGCTAACTTAAATGAATTTCCAATACTTAAAGGAAGAATTTAAATGACTCATCAATTTTTTAACATCATACAATTCTAACATACAATAACATACCCTAATTTACACACAGTAACACACACCAACATACTCTACAATTCTAACATACACATAACATACTCTACATTACCCTACGACACTAACATCATACCATACTATGATACAATAACATGTACCATAACATAACATACTAACAATATGTACCATTTAACACTAAGTCATGCATGCATGTGTAATATATACCATATCATACCCTATGATACTAGTTCATCATACCATACTAACATACATCATGTACCCTACAAACCCTAAATTGGTTGAAGTAAACCCTAGTTGGTGCATGCAAATTTGTGTTCATGAAATCCTAGTTGGTGCATGCAAGTATTGGTGATCATGTGTTTCTAGTTCCCTCTCCTAACTTGCATGATTGCTCACTAAACCCTAGTTCCATCTCATATCTTGGTAACCATAGTTGGAGCATGCAAATTGTTGTTCATGAAAGCCTAGATTGTGCATGCAAGTATTTGTGATCATGTGTTTCTAAGTCCCTCGCTTAACTTGCAAATTGCTCACCAAACCCTAGTTCCATCTCATACCTTGGTAACCCTAGTTCCACCACGGGCCTTTAATTCCATCTCATCAAAATACCCCAATAGATAACAACAGACAGAATACTACATGATCTTTGCAAATGTGCCAATTTCAAAAATTCTCCAAAAAATTCTCCCATGTTGGTCCTATATGGGAGAAAAATCCCAATTTCAAAAATTGTCCAAAAATAATAATAATATTATTATAGAAAATATCCAAAAACACACATAGTCTTATACATCCAAAAAATTGTATGAACCAAAAGATTATCTAACTCAGCCAAAATAGTGAAATATATACATAGATATTACATGTCACCTTTCTTTGAATCACAAGGAAGAAACCAAATAGGGCCCTTCAATTATCTCTTCTAACTCCATATCTTCCAGAATCTGACTTGCTTTAGGAAGAGAATCAAAAATAATGTTTAGTTCCCAAAAACATGCTGAAAATAAATGTACTAAAGAGTAGCAGTATTTGACAATTAGGTCTTGTTTAACATCCAATTTATAGTGAGATCCTAGTCGACAAAAACCTAGAGAGTTTTTACACCACCATTGAAAGCACATTTCATCAAGAGCATTGAGGCCATTAATTATGCAAAGTTGTTTGTTCCAATGCCACTTCCAACTTTATACTTACTGACATGCATATCAAAGAAAAATAAGATGCCCTATGATACTAAAACTCGGATCACTTTGATATGCACCATCAAGGAAACCCATGACTTTTATATGTAAGCTACCATGGGAAAAGAATTTGATGTACATGTGTTTAATGTACTTTTTGAGACAATGCTTGAATAAGAGATTAATTCTTGAACAAAAGAATGGTTTTTTCCTCAAGTAGAATTAAGAACTAAGTTCATCCCTAGCCAAATCCCCCATATGACCATGTACAAATAATTACTTTAAACATTTTGAGTTCTCTTTTTCCATACCAATGCCACTAACAATCATAATAAAAGCACATTTCATGTACCTTGTTCCGTCTCATAAAGAACATCTCATAACTTGCATGATTGCTCACCAAACCCTAGTTGGACATCTCATACCTTGTCTTGACCGTAATTGGAGCATGCAACTTGGTGACTCATGAAAGCCTAGTTGTTGCATGCAAGTATTGGTGATCATGTGTTTGTAGTTCACTCTCCTAACTTGCATGATTTCTCACCAAACCCTAGTTGGACATCTCATACCTTGTCTTGAC
>LPNX010061941.1:0-16179 GCA_001517045.1 Pseudotsuga menziesii
TTTGTTGCATATGTATCAACCATTAGCATTAGTCCATTTTTGTCACAAATAGCATAACCATTGACTTGTCTTGCTTCACGTTCTCAATTTGCATTGTTAGAATCACCTGCTCTTTTTCACTTAATTTGTGTTGAAGTGATTTGATCAATTTATCCTTCATATTCATTTTCTTGCAAAGATCAATATCCCAATCATTTAAATCATGTAAGTATTATTGTAGTTCTTTAATTTATTTCTTTTACAAACACTTTCCTCCTTTTCCGATTTTAGATTTGCAATTGTCTCACGCTCACTTGCACTTTTCACCAAAAAACTCACGGGGTCTTCACTTAGTGAAGCCATGTCATAGTGGCGTCTTCGTTCATGGGATATTAAAGAATATCCCTAATTTCACTAGATATTGATTATTACTTACAAAAATACTTTTGTTGAGCCTCCCCCCCAATACACATTTCCAATAAAAAAACCCTATTTTTACAATATATTCCTTATTTTTTCAAGAAACCCCTTTTTTTACCCCCCCAAAACCTATAAACCCCCCAAACCCTATTCCCCGCCCCCCAATACATACAATATATTGACCTTATTTTTGCTTCAACTTTTGCATCCACGTTTGCGTATTTTTTGCATCCAAGTTTACATCAGTTATTAGATCCATTTATGCATCCATTTTTGCATCCACTTTTGCACCGAGTTTTATGTTGGGTGTTACCTCTAATTTTGCATCTACTTTTGTTGCATCCACTTTCGCATCCAATTTTGTATCCAATTTTACATCCATGGTTGCATCCACTTTTGTGTCACTTTTTCCATCATGTTTTGCTTCCACGATTGAGTCATTTTTTTCATCCACTTTTGCATCCCATTTCACACCCACCTTTGGTGCATCCCGTTATGCGCCAACTTTTGCGCCTACTTTTGTTGCATCCATATTTGCATCCTTTTTTACATCCTTTTTTGCATCCATGTTTTTATCCTGTTTTGCATCCAATTTTGTGCCTAGATGTTGAAGATGACAATGAGGATAATGATTATGATATTGTGTATGGATATGATGACAACGATAATGTTGTTGATAATGAGGAGAATGATGACAATGATGATGATGATGACAATGACATTGATAATGCCAATGATGGCGTTAATGATGATTATGATGGAACTGATATAAATGATGATGATGGTGATTATGACAATGACAATGATGATGAATACAATGAGAATGATAATGTTGATCATCTTAAAAAATAAATTTGTTATTTCTCATGCATATATCGTATGTGTCCTCCATGACCCTTTTCCACCAATCACATCTTTTGGGTAGATGTTATTTCTTATGCCAAAGGTAATGATGAATATCTGCTGACAATGTCAATAATTATGATGATTCTAAGGAAAATGGCGACGATGATGATATGAATGATGATTATGGCGATGATGATGACTATTGTGATATTCATGATGAAAATGACAATCATTGGCGATGATGACGACGATGATGATGATCATTATCATTTCCATCTCGTCATCATAAAAAAACATCATCATTGTCATTATCATCTAGTTCATAATCGTCATGACTTAAAGCATATGGGATATGATTACCATTTAAAGCATGCACAAAAAGTGGGATATGGTTACAATTTTAAGCATGCATAACTTATAACTATGATTGAGCACATTTTAATATTGGATCTTGTAGTGAAATTGGGTTTATTTACCTCTACCAACACTTTCTTATAAGGATCATCATCATCATCATCATTCAGGTCATTCATGTCATGCTTAGGGGTTCTTTACTTGATGCCATGTGCATGGTATATGGATGTCCCTTATATGTGTAGTAATAGATATAAACATGTTAGGTGGCTTGTTCATTTGTTTATATACCTCATTTTGTTTCTTAGGTATATTTTCTTATTAAAACATTGAAGAACTATGGATATTGGTGACTTCTTCATGATAAACACACAAATTTCAATTTCTCGCTTAAGAGAGTGATTGAATTTGGAGGATGCACATTGAGCTAGTTGGAGGAGGGCATTGAACCCTAAATGGAATCATCACATAGTTTCTTGCATTGATACTTGTGCTTTACTTGAGGATGCTTAGGTTGAGGGAGTGATCATGTAGGTGGAGTGGACCTATTGGGGCACATGACTTAGGAGGATAGTTGCATCTTTGGAATCTTATCAAGGTGTAGTGTTTGACCATTCTTGAAGAGAATTCATTCCCGAAATCCTTTATTTTTGGATGTATTAACCCTAGAGCTTAACATTTTTCATTTCTAGAGGTCATCCTTCACATGGGGGCCTTCAATTTTTTATTAGGTTTCTTATAAAGGATCAATATCACTATTATATTATTTTCCTATCTCATCTATTATATAAATAAATTTAGGAGAGAGTCATCTCATATCATCATCATTGTACTTACTCTTTGTACTTATCTTGTAGAGGCATCATGTGGGGTAAAAGATGCTAGGGATCATGAGGAACCCCTAGGAGAATATGAGAGAGAGAGAGAGAGAGAGAGAGAGAGAGAGAGAGAGAGAGGGTAATATAAATGATACTTGATCTTACTACTAAAGAATATTTTTTTCGAGATAGTTCTTCAAAAGACATTTTAAAAGGAATGTTGTGAAGTTGTTATCATTTACATGTTGATTCTTGGTCTAACACTAAATCAGTCTAATTGTTTTTGAATATAAGGTGAAGAAATAAAAGTTGAATACATGAAATTTTATTTAACTCATCAAGAAATAAATAAAACTCCATATTTTCCATGAATAAAACCACAATTGATGATATCCAATCTCTCCAAATCAGAGTAAACCATGACAATGGAAAAATAAGATGGGGATTCTCACAATATGGCACCTTCAACATGAAAGAAGCAGTTGGAATCCTTTCCAACACAAATATTGATGACCAAGACAATAGATGGAAACAAGTTTGGAAATCCAACCTCTAGTCTAAAATATCAACCTTCCTTTGGATCCTCCTTTGTAAACACTTTTTAACTTGGGAAAATAGGAAGAAAAGAGGTTGCATTGGACCAGTACGGTGTTGTCTCTAAAAAGATAACGGGGAATCCATCGATCATATCCTATATGGATGCAACTTTACTGACAACATTTGGAAAGGATGAGAAATAATCTTTAGAAAATAAGTCAGAATAAAAGGACACTCGGACATCTCTATATCAAACTGGCTTCACCAACCTTTCAGTAGCATGCTTCTCAATAAAATATGGGAACTCTTCCCTGGGTTCGCAGTTTGGGAAATACGGATCGAAAGGAACAACAAAATATTCAATAATAGGATCAGGAAGGAAGAGGAGGTCTGGGAAACTTTAAAGAAGCACATTTTTAAAACTTTGAAATTGTCAGCTTGGAAAGACAAGGACCTAACCACCACCAACAAAGAAATGTGAATCTTAAAGGATTGGGGCATCACCACCATTCCTAATTACACCGGTCCTACTATCACGGAAAATATCAACATGAAATCCCCAAGCCAATGGACTCCCCCCCCCTCTTGCACCTACAAGCTAAACTTCGACGGGGCTTCCAAAGGAAATCATAGCCCAACAAGATTTGGTGGGGCAATTAGAGACAACGAAGGTAAAATACAGGGATTTTACTGGGGTTCTCTCGGTCTTCCCACCAACAATGTTGTTGAGATGGTGGATTATTGGTTGTCTAACTTGGGATCTCAACAATAAATGGACCCCTCTCATCCTGGAATGTGATTCACTCTTAATTATCAATATGGTTAATAGAATACAAGCTGGCTCAACAGGAAGCAAGGTAGCTAAAAACTAGAGACTATAAAGAAAACTCAGAATCTTAAGCACTACACTTATGAGGAGCCCAACGATTATCTTACAACATGTTAAAAGAAAAACTAATAAGCTAGTGGATTATATTTCTAACAGGGGAGTCACCATGAACACTACAATCCACTACCTCTGCTGGGACAATAACATTGAATGAGAAGATATAGAGAAATGGAAACAAATTGCTACAAAAGACTACAACATCCCGGATGTGGGTTTTCAGAATGGAGCCAACAGATGGAACGCAGGAGACAGGGCACATGCTAGGGCAAGTGGAAACCCCTCCCCCACGTCCCCCCAACCATAAAATGGTCATGATAGTCCTTTCAGCTACAATGATATATGTTTTATGCATGCAAACAAGACTTCATTCTGCAAACTCTATAATGGGATGCTCCGCCATGGTGAATTTCACATGGCCCCTGTACCGGCAAGACCGTCACGACCTCCTTGACATGACTTCATGTACCTAGTCTAGGCACCAACAGAATCTCCACTTGTAGGGAAGGTGTTATAACATGAAGAAGCAGGAGAAAGGATCTCATTGTGCAAAAAGGTGATACTAAATTCTTGTGTGGAGGTCCATAAGCACGTCCCTTGGTCACCAATACTGACAATTTCAAGCTGGTCTGGTGCATTCAGACATCTTCTCGGTTAAATCTGGGAACCTGAATTCCATTGTCCAGCATCCCAAATCCCAAGAAATCCTTGGCTTAGCTTGGTCTTTCTCCATTATATTGGCCATGACTTCTCATGGGAAGCACGCAAACAACATCGTCTAGGAGGCCCTCTTTTGTGAAAAAACCCCAGAACATATACGTGACTCCATTGAGGCCATGAAAACTGAAATATTTGGGGAATTCCTGCTTCGTCTTGGGCCATAGGTTGCGATTTCAAACTATTGGCGTCTAAATTTTATTATATCCAGAGTCATGAGAGAAAGGGAGAGTTTTAGAGATTTAGTGAAGCTCACTGTTAACACCTTCAAGGAAGATGCTAAAAAAAGCTTGGTCCACATGACATATATCATGCAACTCTCGGAACCTCCCTTTCAGCGGGCCAACAAGGACACCAAATAGGTTGGTGCTAGCAATTCCAATCAGGACGAAGCTGGATCCACCAGGAAGATCTAGCATCCTAACTCAGTGATACACGTTCTACCCTCTTTTGCTCTGTTCATGGTTTACTTCAATACCTATTTTTTCTTTACCCTTTTTAGGTGTGTGAGGTTTCCAATGTATAAAGGCTGGGAAGAGAACACTATGTTTAGATACTCGGTTTGGACTCTTCTACATATTACTCTTTTTTTTGGTTCCACAATCACTGCCTGACTGCATGTTTCTGGAGCCATAATTGATTATGTATCTGTTTTTTTTTTAATTAAGTAATAAAAAGAGTACTTCTTACTGACAAAAAAAATATTAATTATATATAATAACTATATTATATTATTATTATGGCTAATATATTATAATATATTATTATTAATGTATTGTAAATATAATGGATAAGGATAACAAGGGAAATATTGGGATAAATATTTTTTTTCATTTAAATTTTGACCTTAAGATAAACTAAGGGAATGGGTTATGGGAAATGATAGGGATTATATAAAAGGATATGGATTTAACCAAAGGGTAAAATAAATGAAAATATATATAAAAAAAAGTATTTTAAAGATGAAATTCATGAATGGAGAAAATGAGCTTAAATTTAAAAATTAGGATAGGGATAGGCTATAAAGGGAATATATACAAAGATGATTTTGGAAAAGGGAATAAGGAAAGGGAAAAGGAAAAGAGGCTCTTTACAAAGGAGGGGATATTTTTTTCTTGAAAAGGGGGTCATTGGCGCTTTTAAATGCAGGGAAATAGAGAAGAGGGGTATTTTCAACTTTCTGAGCTTAGATGAAGTGGCAATCATGGAGGATGGTTGCGGATTGCAAACTAATGGAGGTCTAGAAATCAACAATTTTTGGAGATCATGAATAAAAGTACATGCACTTGATGAATGTTTGATAGATTGTTGAAAGGGTCAAATGGTGACGATTTTCGTTAGATGAAACATGGACTTGATCGATGTGATAAGCTAAACTCAATGGTATAACAATCATGACATGACGATTCCTATAGAGAGAAACAACTAACTCCATGGCATGGCTCAACATGAAACATGATGACACATAAGATGAAACTTAACAACTGTGTCAAAGGAAGCACAAATAGTGAAACACGTTATGGATATTATAGGAACATCGCCCTGGATCTGAGAGTATTCACAGAATGGTCTTGTGACAAATTTTAATAGGCTTTCATTTGGATACCTATTTTCATACTAGTGATTAACAACACTCCTTATAAAAATTGTAATTGGGGATTAAAGTTAGACAATAACAATAATATCTAAAGTAGATCCTTTTGAATAAGAGGGAATTATCCATTGTTCGAACAATGGATAGTTGCAATTTTGATCCCAGAGTAGGGTTCGAAATGTCGAGATCTTCAACTCTCCAACGCAGCTCCTTCTTACACTTTAATAAAATTATTACAGTTTTTTAAATTTTAACAATGTGCTTCTTATATAATTATTAACTTACACTCAACAAAACCCTGTGATTAACATCTCTTTTTGCTTCCTTTTTTGCATCTAGACCATATTTCAATGTATTTTCTTCATTTTTGGGACAAAATGTCGCAATTTCATAGGTTAGTGCTATTTTAGGCGTTTTATGCGTCCTTTTTCTAAATATGGCACAAATTGTAATATCCCAAATACATATATTCTACTTCTACGGTGCATAGTGCTAACCCATACAATCAATCTTATGAAAAAACACAGAATAAATGTACATGCAAACTTGCCATGCAAAAATACCCTAAATTATAGCTAAATTAGGGTTAGGATTTTCAGAAAGGAATTTAACACTTACCAGTGATAACTCGGCTGATAATACTCTTGAGATATGTTGCATGCATAAAGATCCAGATAGGTGGGATAGTAGTGCTTCTTTCCTTCGGTGTTACCACCCTGTTGTACCGTAAGCACCCTCCAAACTGAAGGTGATGTTTTTTGGAGGAAGAGAGGTCAGATCAGGCTGAAACTTTGTAGGCTTATCCATCTGCTGATGCCAAAGAGATGGACTGTCACATGCAGAGGTTTGGCAGCCTCTAAGTGCCCTAGTGAATTGATCTGTGGTTCTGCTACTCATGCCCCCCAAGCTCTCTGTTTGTTGATAGCTACTCCAGATGAGCAAACTGATGGTTGATAATCACTGAATGTCATAGGATAGGCCTGCTGAAAAAGAGGAATCTGACATGCAGAGGAAATACTGGGTTTTGTGGTCCCAACGAATCCTTGTGTGGTTTCCCAGCTACTTATGGCTACAAAATGTGGACCTACCAATAGCCATTCAGAGTCTGTTGGATCTCCGTATACTGGAGTATATGATGGATGATCTATCCCAATAAGATAATAGGGCGGATATCTCATTGTCGAACCCTTGCTAGCTGAAGACACCATCTCCAACCCCAACTGTTGCGGCTGCATGCTGTGCTGCTGCTCAAAAATCCAAAGTCAATCAACAATGATAATAGATACATCCTTTAGTCCTATAACCCTTCTTAAATAGATCTTCATATGATTTTAGGGTTTGCATGTCACTTTTAGAGTTTATGCTTCACTTTTTAATGCATGCAATTCTAATTTGATGTTGACTTTAATACTGACTAAACAAGGCCTACATGCTCTACATGCTTTAGGATATGAATTCTGATGGAATTCTTTCTACATTGATGACTTAATAATACTAAATTTATGTTATATCTTTCTACTCCTAGTCCTATCAGTCCTCAGTTATTCCCTTTTTTTAAGACCTGCTCGAACCTATGGGAATAAGATAGGTTAACGGGTGTTCTCAGGGTGGTTTTAGTTGGAAGGGGACATTACAGTCCTCCCCTCTCGAAATTGATTTTCCTCAAGCAATCTCCAACCAATATACCGAATCATCTATCCCTGTCTCTTCTTGTCCATTTTTCTCCACCAGATTATTCTGCTGCTGGGTGGCCCTTCTTTTCCTTCAAATTGGTGTTTCTTTTCACCCCTACTTTATATTCCCTCGTATCTTCTGGGATATCTGCGAGGATAGAACATGCTAGTTTTGGCTCCTTGTCCAAATCCCATAGGGCTCATCCTACCTTTGTTTGGAGGTCTACCCGAAAAGCCCTTCGCACACCACTGTTCCTTCCAAAAAGTCTTATGTGTTGGAGTTGGCCATTTCCTTGTGCGAGTCTTGTCCTCATGCCTGAATATGGTGGTCATCCCCTTGGTTGTGGTTGACCTAGAAGCTTCATTGAGCATTCCCCTTAGGACTACCCTCTTCCCATCCGGTGCCAGGAACTCCATCTCTAATGTTTGGTAGATGGTTGAGTATTTCCCAATTGAGTACAACCATTGTACTCCCAAAACAATGCTAGTGTCTGTCACATTTACCAGATAAAATTTTTCCACTAATGTATAATTCCCAAGCTATACCTGTAACTGAGGTATCCTCCGTGTGCATTTAATCCTGTGATTTCCAACCATGAAAATGGTAAAGCCCTAAAATTACTCAGTGGGAAATATTTTCCTCTCTACCCAAGAGGCATCTATACAGTTGTGGGTGGCCCCACCATCAATAAAAGGAATGGAATGATGTCCCTGGATACTTCCCCTGATCCTGATAGTATGGAAGGTGGGGACTCCCGTGAGGGTAGCAATAGTGCCTCTATGTGGAAATTGTTCCAATTATGTACTGTGTAGTTCTCCATATGGTTTCTGCTCTTACTCATCTTCTTCACTGCTATCTAGAAGAACCTCGATGAGGTGTACTTTCGCTTTACCCATACATCTGTGGCCCGGTACCCAAGGTTCTTTGCAAAAAAAACATAAGTTCTTCCTTCTCAAATCTCATCGCGTGTCCTTGTTCAACCATTCCCTCTGTGGGATTATCCTTTCCCCGTTTTCTGAAAGATGGGTAGGTTTTTCCTTGTTTTCTGGGAGACTGGTAGTTTTTTGTGCCTGCTTGTTCTTTGGTACACAATCTTGTAGGCCTAGAGTCCTACTGATAGAATCTTGCAAAGTAATTGGTCTGTAAGCCTTCACCCATCCGTGGAGTGGCTCGGATAGTGCCTCTGTAAATAACATAATCAACCGATTCTTTGATATGTCAGATACCATAACTAAAACTCTTTGGAATTAGTATATGAATGTCTTGGCACTGCCTGTCTATTTGAGCTGCGCAAGGTCCCTGAAATGAATCTCTGGGTCCTTCTTATCAAAGTGCTCCATGAGCCTTTGTGTGAAGTCACTATAGGAAGTGATAGTTTTGTGACCCAATGTCACAATTCCGTGGTACCACCACTCATGTGCTTCCCCGTCTAAATGCAAAGTAGCCAACTTGATTGCATCGATCTATGTCATGGGGATAAGTTGGAAGTAGGTGTCTAACTTCTGTACCCAAATCTTGGCTGAACAACTAGATGTCCCATCAAAGTTGGGGATAGTCCATCTCCCCGATGTGCATTGAAACTCAAAATTATGATTGAATGCTCTATTGAACCCCCTTGGAATGTTCCCACTTTTCATGTTGCAAAAATCTGAGAAAGTAATGTATGAACGGAATTCATCTCCCAAATCTCCGTACTCCTATAAGTACGCTCCAAATGGTTCACTAGGATCTGCTGGCATGACCGGTCCTGCTACTGCATCTGCCAAAAAGTGAGGCATAGTAGGCTCACTGGAAGGTCCGATATATATGTGGGGTGTGTTTTGCATATTGGTGTATGCATGTTTCCCACTACTGCTTGTAGACCTTCTATCTACTGGTGAAATAGGTGCACTACTATTACCTGGTTCTGGTTTCTTCGACAATATGTTGATTGCTTTAAGTACGCCCTTTTTCCCTTTGTCTAGGTCCTATAATGCACTAATATGTCATTGAAGACCACCTTAGGCCATCCGTCGTCTTCCATTTGTTCAATCTTTTTTAGATATCTTATGAGTCGCGCCATAGCAATTGCTTCAATGTGGGCCACCCCCACTTCACTAAGCATGATATTATAGGGGACTGATATTTTAATTTTGAATTTGTTAATAATCAAGCATTTTTGAATCTGCTGCCACTGTAATTCAGAGGTACTGCTGGCCCACGCTTCACACCCATAGAGAACAACCAGGATCGCTAACAACCCAAAAATAGTTTGCGTAGTCTTCCAATCCCATAGCTCTGTTTCTCTGCATCTAAATATACCATTGTAAATATAAGAAGTATTTCTTAAATTAAAAAAAAAAAAAAAAAAAACCTAAAACTTGAGTATTGGTTAAACACACTAGGAAAGAATATGGTGCGTTAGCACGATGTCCATGGCGACCTAGGGAAAGGTCCAACGCTTTGATCATAGGATGTTCTATTACCTTTTATTTCCCATGGAACAAATGTTCGTCCTCCATACATTGAGTCTTAAAGAAAATAAATATCGTGGCCTGAATATTTTGTTCTTAGGGGTGCGGTTTTACCTTTAGATAGGATGAGGTAGATTGGGAGAATATCATGGGGCAGGCGAGGAATACAATGGATTTGGTCTCCAGAATATCCAAGAATGGTCTTAACCCCTCCAATTCCATATATTTCGCTAGCTCCACCGTCCATCGGTGTTCGTTGACAAGAATACAAGTGTTATTTCCCAGGGCATCACTGACAAAAATAACACTTTTCACACAGAACAAGCCATCGAATATGGCACGAAAATGGTATATGTGGATATCTCGATTCCTTTCCTCTTGTGATTCCTTTCCTTATGTATTTATTTCTATATTTGGTGTTGATCCTTGTCTTTAAATATGCCCTCTACGTCCTCGACTTTTTGGGAATCGAACTATTGAAACCTCAATTACACATATACCATTTTACCATTTCCTTTTGTATTTATTTCTGTATTTGGTGTCGATCCTTGTCTTTAAATATTCCCTCTATGTCCCCGACTTCCTGGTAATCGAACTATTGAAACCTCAATTACACATATACCATTTTACCACAACCTTTTAGAACACTTACTAGTCCTCATTGGGATGAAAACAAGACAACTAAGGGTTTAAGAGGAAGAAAGTGCATTTGGGGACTTTAAGGATTCATGAAATGAAAAAATGTAATGTGCAATAGGAAAATGTTACGTGGGAGTGCACGACGATTGTCTCCAACTAATAGGCCTGTATCCCCTCTAGGTGACAAGCCTATTCTCAATTTCACTGATCTTAACTATCCTGCAATTAATCTTTCAATTCAATTTATTTGCCCTTGGTTGTAGCAAGTGTTCCCAATAAATGCTCGATGGTCTTATCCAGATGCTCATCAACAACAATGGTGGTTGAGAATCCAATCAAAGAAGAGTTTGAGAAGTACAACAACCACCTCAATGAGATGGTATGCTTTGAACATTTAATGTTGTTTAGTCCCATTTTACGATGCATACTACATTTTTTGTGGGGCCAGACATGCAATCTTAGTCCATTTTTCTACCCAGGATACCACCTTTAGATATAGGAAATTAGAAGCAACAAGAACAACACTTTCTGCAACCCTTTGTGGACGCATATTGTTTTTTTTCCAGTTTAATGGTATATCTAATTAGCACTAGTTTTGTAAACAATTAGTTAGCTTTTTGTTTATATGATTTCCCAATCTTCAACTTTTTATTGCTAGTAAGATATGATAATTTTATTAATTTCCAATAAATGACCTGTTAAAGTTTTAGGGTTAGGTTAGGGTTTAAAATATGCAATCAAACTTTTATACTTTAATGCATAAATATAACTAAAATAAGGTTAGATGCAGAACAATACTGCTGCAAATAACTTCAAACACAATTTTCATCTCTTTCAACTTCAACCTCACCTTTCAAATTTAACCTGCATTGGATGATTTATGAGGATCTTAGAACTGTAGTGCAAGACAATTGGAAGACTTGTGATCAGGGCTTGTAGATACATGCTATGGAATGTTTTGATGGGAATTTAAATTGAATCAAACCATTGATTATGGAATAGACAAAAATGACCTTTGTGAATTCAAACATGAATCTAATTCAAATTGAAATAAAATCAATAAAAAATGGACTACTACAAACAAGGGCATATAAATGAGGCTATGAATAATGAGAAAGACTCATTGGAGAAGGATAAATATCGTATAGTGGAATGGAATGAATCCAATTAGCGAATGATGATTCAGGATCTTTGGTTATTGGAAGGAGACCACAACACAACCTTATTTCATAGGGAATCAAAAGGAAGGAAGGATCTCAATACTATATGGACTATTTGAAACCAGTGAGAGGAAGAATGCAAGGATTTTAAATCCTTTGATAAAGCAACAAAAGCTCATTATAAGAAATTGTTCACAGAGCCACCAAAAGAGAACATACATGATATTATTGACTCAACATCCTTATGCAATCGATGGATAGATGATGAAAATAGTGGATCTCTCACAATATGGGTAACAAAAGATGAAGTATATAAGCCTCTTCTCTCTTTTCAGCATGGTAAATCTCCTAGTCCAAATGGATGGACCACATAATTTTATATCCGGTTTTGGGATCTTATGGAAAACGATTTGACAGTGGTGGTAGAAGAATCTCAAGTTTTAGGGAAAATTCATTTGCCCTTTAATTCAACCTTTATATAAAATATCCCTAAATTGGATTCCCTTACAAGGTTTGATCATTATAGATTGATTTCCCTTTGCAATTGCATCTATAAATTCATCTCTAAAGTTACCACTCGTCATATCAAGCCTTTCCTCTCTGACCACATCTCTCCCTACCAATATGATTTTTTGGACAATAGGAATATCCATGATGCTATAGGTATTGTCGAAGAATATTTCCATTTGATTCATACAAATTCCCAATCGATCTTCATTTTAAATTTGGACCTATCAAAGGTATTTGATAAGGTAAATTGGATTTTCCTTCATCTCATTCTCACCCAAGTTGGATTTCCTCACTCATTTATAAATTGGATCAAACCCTATTATTCTAGTGTCTCATATGTTATTCTTATAAATGGATCTCCATCTTCCTTTTTCAACCCTACTCAAGGACTCCGTCAAGGTTGACCCTTATCCCCGTTTCTCTTTCTTCTAGTAAATGAAGTCCTTAGTAACCAAATTAACCATAAACATTGACTTGGTAACCTCAATGGGATAAAAATGTATTCCTCCCTTTCATTGACCTAAATATTGTGTGTGGATGATATCTTACTATTTGGGTCTACAACATCTAGAGAAGCAAAGTGTATTGAAAGAATCCTCATGCTCTTTGCATCATCAACTGGTATGGATAATAATGTTCAGAAATCAACTATACACTTTTATTTTGTTCTAGGAGCTCATCAACAACTGATAAACAAGTCTCCCTTTCTCGGAGGCCTCCACATCAATATGCTTTAAATATGTTAGGTTTCTTCATATGGCTAGTGATTACAAGGATGTGGATTGGCATCAGTTGCTGGAGAACATAAAGAAGCGTATTAATTCCTGGTACCATCGTTGGATCTATATGGTTGGAAGAGTAACTTTAATAAAAAGCATTTTGGAGGAAATTCTAGTTTTCGGGATGTTGTTAGCTTACATCCAAAAAGCAGTCATAAAATCTATCAGGAAACTTCGCATTTCTTATCTTTGGGTTGGGAAAGAAGGTAATCGAATATATCCATTATGCAAGTGGGAAACATATATCTTCCTAAATCACATGGAGGGTGAATTTTTAAATATCTACATCAGTTCTCCAAAGCTCTTGCTGGAAATTTTTTGTGGAGATTAATCTCACATAAAGGCCTTTGAAAATCCACCATGCATCATAAATACATATCACCAATATCATTAATCAGTTGGATCCAATTCTACCCATACAAAACAAAGGGATCTCTCTTCTGGTGTGCAATGCAAAAGAGACACTGTCTAATTTCAAATTATCTTGTTTGGAACCCAAGGAAGGGTAATCAAATTTTAATTGGATCAAATCCAATCCTAAGCTTGAGTCAACAAGATTTACTACCTCAACACATAGTATCTTTTCTAAATAACAAAAGTTTCAAATATCTTTCTGATATCTATCAATCGGAGAATAAGACACTGATGGTTAGGCAGATGGAGATCAACAAATCGACTTCAACTACCAACTACCAAATGAATATCTCCCACATTAGAACAGGTGCCTCTCGAGACTAAATAGAGCTTGAATATCTCTAACAACTTAGGAAGACTGATTGATTTGGACAATGAATTCTAAAGAAGGAGAATACAAGTTAAACATTGGTGATAAGATGCTATAAGGAACTATCTTGGATGCACATAACATTGCTAAATTGAAAGCATATTAGAAACTTGATGCTCCCCCAAAGGAAAATCTATTTTTTTTCATCTAGTATTGAAGAACAAACCACTCACTTGGGACAATTTACAAAAGAGAGGAAGATCTGGTCCCAACATCTGTCTTCTATGTAGAGAAAAGGCAGAAACAATAAATCATCTCCTACTATTACAAAGGCAGTATGGAACGATAACCATACTTTGGGGGGTTTTCCGAATTGGGAAGGTGGAAATATTTAGAAAGCTTGAGATATATGGTTTTCACAGGCTCGTAACTCAGCCATCCCAACATTACAAATGCACATCAGGTCGAGCATTTGGATCACTCGTAATGAAGCTATTTTCAATGGTGTAGTACCTACTTCAATTGCAGAAGTTATCAATTCAAATATTCACTTCCAAAATATTCCACTACTCATAAACAAAAATGCTCAAGGATACTAAAAGAAATCAACTTTGACTGGTCCCTTTCCCATAGATTCTATGATGGAGCATCATAAGGGAACCTAGGTAGGAGTGGAGTAGGAGATTTTTTTATTTGAAATGGTATACAATTGTCTTATAAGTGAGGAACATGATATAGCACTAACAAATATGCTAAGCTCATGAGAATTTCCACGATACTTTCCTTAGCTTTAGAAAATGATATACCAATTCTTCTAGTTCTTCTCGAATTCCATGCTAGCGGTCAGTTGGTTAAATGGAGTTGCTCAATGTTCAAATATCATCCTCCAACACATGGTTAGTAGGGGTATAGCTCTGAAATCTAGATTTACAGCTTGCACATTTGAACATATTTTCAAAAAGAATAATTCTCAGGCATATACATTAGCCAAGGGGGCTTGTTTGCTTAATGAAGAACATATACAACTGATAAAATAAGAACAAGGAGGACAAACAATCAAGGAGTACAGTTGTAGTTAGATTGAAGGAAGATTGCATGTAAAATTTGTCAAAGGTTGAGTTTATGCTCCCATCCAGACTTGGATTATGTTTTGTATACAATTGGATCGATGATTCTCTCCATAAATCATGGACATTATAGTCAAAATATTGTTTGCATTTTGGTCAAGCAATGATCCCTTCCATGGGATTCAAATCTCTTTTTTTTTTGTCTTATTTTCAATCTACTGGGTAGAGATTAAATCTCCCCTTAAATATATTTTTGAACTGTGGCTTCTACCCACTAGTCCTAGCTTAATGGTTGTAATAGTTGTAATTTTTCTCTTTATTGAATAAAATTACTGACTTTTTTCTCTGGAAAAAAATATATTTTATCAAATTTGTTTTTTATCATTTTTAAAGTGATTAAAAAAATTGAATATATTGTTTAGGCTATGGTTTCAAAATAAATGTTTGCGATTGTAACCCAACAAAAGAAATGTAGTACCCATTTTCAATTCCTAGGTTGATTTTTCCATTTTCAATGCAACGACGTCAGTTGTTAAGGCCATGATTTCAAACAACTTGTAATTTTAGCCCTAGAAAGAAAAATGGGGGTGTCATGGTAGCACCACTTTTTTAGGGGGGGTTAATTTAGGGCTTTGATTGCAGCGACACCAATTGTTAACACCATGGCTTCAAGCAATATGTAATTTTATCCCCAAATAAAAACAAAGGTGATTATGGAAGGAGCACTTTTCGATTCAATGACCAATTTACAATTCTGATTGCAATGACATTGATCAAGGTTTAAAAAAAAAGTAATTTTATCCATAAATAAAAAATGGGTATTACCAATCGCACCATTTTTTAATTTGATATAAAAATAGTCATTAAATGCAACTTATAAAGAAATGAAAAGTATCAAAGATTCTTATCAAATAATATAAAGTGTTGATGTAGAAGATCATAAAAACAGAGTACAGAGTATGAATTTGTAAATGTCCATGGAGATACAAGAAAAAGAAACATATTCAAGGATTTTCTTTTTG
>LPNX010061974.1:0-20278 GCA_001517045.1 Pseudotsuga menziesii
CCACATCGGCCGTCATCCGATTATTTCAATTATTTTACATGAGCCATTCACTCCTGTCATACTGCAAAGGTCTCGTTATTTTGCCACCATCCATCCACCCTACAAGGAGATCCACCAGTGTTCCCCCCCCGCCATCAATTCTGATCATCATAACTGTCCCCTAATTGAACACTTCCTCCTTGCCTGACCATTTCATTACTACAGAGTCTTCTTATTTCCTTTCAGACTCCTTAAAATTGAAAGCAACCACGAGCATGAACTGTCATGGGCTCGCAAAATTCACATGACAGTACCATTTCATTCCATCAGAGTCTTCTTATTTGCTTTCAGACTCCGTTAAAATTGAAAGCAACCACGAGCATGAACTGTCATGGGCTCGCAAAATCCACATGACAGTACCAATTCATTCCATCAGAGTCTTCTTATTTGCTTTCAGACTCCGTAAATATGAAAGCAACCACGAGCATGAACTGTCATGGGCTCGCAAAATCCACATGACAGTACCATTTCATTACTACAGAGTCTTCTTATTTGCTTTCAGACTCCTTAAATATGAAAGCAACCACGAGCATGTACTGTCCTGGGCTCGTAAAATCCACATGACAGTACTATTTCATCCATTCAAAGTCTTCTTATTTGCTTTCAGACTCCTTAAAATTGAAAGCAACCACGAGCATGTACTGTCCTGGGATCGTAAAATCCACATGACAGTACCATTTTTTCCACGAAGAAGTCCCTCCGCGCCTCTTGGCGCTATGATCAATCCTCTCGGCAGCACCTCCAATCAGGTCGCCTTTGTTCAGAGTATTCTGTAGTCTCCTACCCCGTTACCACAGCTTGAGTCTCCCTCAGCCTAGTGAACTGCCCAGATCCCGTACATCTATGATCCCTTTATCACCAATCAGTTTCATGTGCTGCCCGGTCATCCCCTCCATCATACTCTGAACAAAGGAAGTTTGAGTTCACCCACTCTACTTGCCCAGTTAGTCCCACCAGCTTATCACTCTTACCATCAATACTATCACAGTTCAGTTTTGCACCTCGCGCTCCTGTCAAGGAAACATCATTGCCTTGATAGTTGCAGGTCTCCCTCTGTCGACGACAACTCCTCTATTCCAGAGGATAGACCTAGAGGCTCCTGCGCCTTGGACCCATCACCATCTGTGGTGAGTGCCTACGGACCATTTTGGGAGGAATCATTATTGCCTCTCCGAATGGTTGTTTCTCACATGTTCGACTTCAGCACCTTATTCGCATCGTTGAGAATCGCGCAGGATATATACCCTTTCCATTTTGTGTTGAAGACCCCAGATTTCCCCCGACTCTAGCACATTGGTGAGTCACTTCGGAACGCCCAGTTATATGTTCCCGTGGATTTTCGGGCTGCGTTGGCGATTGTATTCGGAAGCCATTCAGTTCTATGCTTCTTTGACTACCCAGTTCAGTTCCAGATCAGCGTACCATTTTGAGTGTGATCCTTCTCACTCTAATCCAGCAGCGCATCAGTTCCTTCAGAACCACCATCAGTAGCCCTGCTGCCATTCCAGTGTATCAATTTTTCAGCTCAGACATGGTCAGCTCAGCAGTATGTTCCAGATTTGTGTCCCTTCCAGACCCTCCTGATATACACAGTGATTATCTACTACAGGTCTTTCATGTTGGGCCCCACACAGTTATTGTTATGTATCTTGATACGAGCATGGGAATGCCCGCCTCGTCCATATATTGAGATTTTTTCCTCATCCAGTAATTGAGGACCATTTTATACTGTTATGTTATATTCTGATACGAGCATGGGAATGCCCGCCTCGTTCATATTATCAGATGATCCCTCATTCATTATTGAGGTTATGTACTTTTCAGTCCTTGCAGGTGGTTCGAGATCGGTGTCCCGGACTTCAGTTGCTTCCTTCTCTTCTCCACACCCCAACACAAACCAAATATGACTCATGATGTCCATCGGCCATACGATGAGCTCCTGCCCTCGCACATCAGGGGGCAATCTGTTAACACCCAAAAATGGTTAACTACCTCATCTACCCCACTACATGGCTCATTTGTCCATTTGCCTACCATATTTCCCATAAAACCATCTAAAAAGCCTCCAAAAGGCCTAAAATGCCTCTAAAAGGCCATAAAACCATCTAAAAAGCCTCCAAAAGGCCTAAAATGCCTCCAAAAGGCCAAAAATCCCCTTTTTCCTCCAAAAATGTCCAAAATTCCTCTAAAAATAGCAAAATCCCCAAAAGGAAAGAAAAAATATAAAATAATGAGGAAAAGGAGGAAAAAACCCTAAACAAGCTGCCCTAAACCACATGGTTTCCAAAACCATGGGCCAGCACTCCACCACTAAAAAACAATAAATAAGTGGTGGAGACCCCTCATTACACATCCACAGTCAAAAGCATCCAGCCTCTGCCGAAATTATTCTCGAAACCCTAGCTTACCAACAAGCCATTTTCACCATTGAGAACCTTTTTGGCCCATTTCCACCACTGGAAAAGGAAAAGAAGCAGCTTGGAGCTCGGAGCCACTGACATCGGACCAGCGCAACGGACTCCATCAATCTCCTCACCGGAGGTAACATAAATAAAATCACTATTACACATTTCTTTACTGTTTTTACTTCATATTATTTATTTACTTTTATTGCTTTAGTTTAGTTTTATTTTTGTTTACATTATTGAACTGCTACTAAGGATTCCAGATTCCTTAGTAGGTGCTCATTAGCACAAGCTAGGGTGAAAACCCTAGCTACAGATACTAGACATCAAATAGGTGCAGACAATAGGATATAAAAAAAAATGACACTTTGAAGTGGTCTCTATTAGAACCTACAACGCCATATCGTGTTGACCTTAGTGACTAGAAAGTTGACGAATACCAAGTGTACTTGAACCAATTTGAAAATATGGACAAAGATGATTTCTCAGTGACATGATATACAAGTAGGTGGCATAGTCTATCAAGAATGAGAAAAATCTTTAAAAAGCATTAAAATATGAGAATATAGTAGAAACAGAGTCGGGAGGCATGCCCAAACAAGGTAAGAATATAATAGAGTATTTGAATAATAAAAATAAAAGACATATACTTTAATTGAAAATTAAGTTATTTAAAAAAACATTATTGAAGAGTATTTTTTTAATATTATTAAAGGGTAGTTTTTTAATAATTATATTAATTGAAGATTAATTTTTTTTTAAATATGTTTTATTGAAAAATATTTTTTTAATTAAACTTATTATTAATAAATTTTTTTAAATGTATGTGCAATCAAAACATAAAAATTAAAAAGAAATTATTAGAAAGTTATACATCAAATAAAATTTCATTACCTTTATTTAATTAGTTTTAATGATATTTTCATCATTTCTCATTCATAATGTTAATTAGTTGTATAACCCTCATCAAACCTGTTGATGTAGAACCCTCATCAAATGCTTTGCAACTCAATGAACCTGCTGCAGTTGTACAGCTGTATTAAATGCTTTGCAACTCAATGAATAGTTCTTGCGGATGTTCATGTTTATTGCTAAATAGTTCCAATAGTTTCCATCATTAAATGTATCCTGATTCAAATAACTTGATTCAAATAATCAATTATTTTATTTGTGACCTGTCGCCAAGCAAGTTGTACCAGGCTTTGATCTCTCCACGGTTGTTCAATGTTATTACCTGCAAATTGGAATCTCTGTGTGAAATGTCTAGTGTTTATTAATTTTCGTCAAACGTGACAATTTTCAACTTTTCGTCAAACATGACCATTTTTTAAAAGAAGTGGCCAGTGGCGACGAGAGATTATTGCAATTCAATTTGGACGACACAAATGTGGCATAAAATTTATGGCGCTTGCTGCTCATAAATTAGAGTTCACAGCAACATACTCCACTTCGTCGGGACAGCTTTTCAACAATTTGTGGTGCAGTGGTAGATGGGCGAAGGTTCAACGCCTTAATGGCAGAAAGTACGCGATAAAAGATTTCTATTTTTAAAATATACAAAAGATGAATTTGAAGTCATGTATATTAAAGTTGGCCGAAAATATTCAACTATCTAGGTTCAAAATTTATGCCTAAATGTTTATAATAAAATGGCTATTTTTATTAGGTTCAAAGTCTATGACTAAATGTTTATGATTCAACCTAGCTCAGCGGAATGGTAGAATTCTTTGTTAATAAAAAAAATTCCCCAAAATCCAGTGTTAGAGTTTGAGGAAGTTTTACAAATATTTTGAGAGAAAGTATAATTTTTTTTTTTGGAATGCGATAGTTATGGTTATACAGTGTTCATGAAATTGAATCAATGGAAATAGAGAAATGGCTTTCATGTTCTAATTCATTATGATTTTATGACCTATTTAATATAGAGAATACTGTAAACATGCGTTGGAATTTGTAGTATATAGCTCCAAGTAATCCCATAACACTCTCATTACGGAACAGTGATATAATTGTTTACTCTATATTATGGAAACAACTTTTGTTTACGATATCTTATAGTTACAGCTTCTGTTACATTTGAGTGGGTTATTTTTTTTTACCATTTGCATTTGCACTGAATGCTTGATTCCCTTTGCCAAATATTTAGTCATCTATTTCTCAATATTAATCTACTGAATATATAGGATACATAATAATAATACTATGGGAAAATACTATAGATGACAGAATACTATAGGTAGTTAACTAACTCACTAACTAACCACAGGTGAGATTACATTCTTCAACATGTCTCCTTAAATCTCAAATCTTCACCACTACCTATGCTAAAAGATGCCTGCTAGTCTATGTCTCAGCTAGGCTTACATTTTAGTTAAAAAAAGTCTACTTCACTTTCTTCCTTGAAGTGTACTTGGACTTCTTCTTCTTTGTCTTCTGGATCTTGATGTTAAGTAGTTCTTGTTCTTTAGCTTCTGGGTCTTGATGCTAAGTAGTTCTTCTTCTTTAGCTTCTGGAATATGGTGCAAGTCTTCTTATTCTGTTTTAACAAAAAACATGAATATATTTCAGCTGTTCTTGGAGAGCATTCACATCTTGGTGTTACTCATCAATGGCAACGACTTCATTATTGACTTCTTTATTTGCTTGTACACACTGTGCATCCTTCATTGCTTCTACAAAAATTGTGAGCTGAGAAGAAAACAAAGCATACTCTAGATGCTTATGACTAACAGGAGTCTTCTCATAGATCTCCCTCAAGTTTCCTTTCTGGTTTTGGGGTGGACTGTTTGTTGCCACTGTCTCTTGCTTACAGAGACCATCACTCACATCAGTGAGTACTACTACATTGGCAGGTTTGTTTTCAATGTCAAACATCATTGGATCAACATTGGCTACCACATAAACACACTCTTCTTGAATATCTTCCACTTCTGTTGGATTCCTATGCTTTGGGTGACTTGCAAAGTCATCATCTTTTACAAATTCTTCACTGAAAGCTTCTACAACAGATTCTTCACTAAATACTTCTTTTAGTATATAGGAAATACATAATGATAATATTATGGGAATATACCATAGATTGACAGAAGACTATGGATAACTAACTAACTCACTAACTAACCATAGGTGAGATTAAATTCTTCAACATGGTAAAATACCATATGTTGACAAAAGACTATAGATAGCTAACTAACTCACTAACTAACCATAAATGAGATTACATTCTTCAACATTTGTGTTTATAAATGAGATTACATTCTTCAACCTATGTGTATGTGTATGTTGGGCTTAGGTGAAACCTCACCAGAAATTAACCGAGTCCCAAACAAATTAGTTGAAAAGATAAAGATGAAATGAAATTTCAACTAGGATATTAAACCTTTGGTCAATTCGTCATTAATTGTCAAAGCAAAAGTAAGTACAGAGAAGTACGTAAGTATAAGGGGGTTCATCCAAAACATATGTGTAGGGCTTAGGTGAAACCTCACCAGAAATTAACCGAGTCCCAAAAAAATTAGTTTTTTTTCAGAGGAACCAAAAAAATTAGTTGAAAAGATAAAGATGAAATGAAATTTCAACTAGGATATTAAACCTTTGGTCAATTTGTCATTAATTGTCATAGCAAAAGTAAGTACAGAGAAGTACGTAAGTATAAGGGGTTTCACCAAAGTTCATGTGGTTGAAGCCAACTTTTAAGGGACATGACATCATGATAATAGTGCGAGCTATGGAAAGACCAACTAACCATTTATTAACTCTATTTTCCTCAGAGAGACGAGCGACGAGGCCAGACCTGTGTTTGTTTGGAGCAGAGAAGAACATCGGATCTGGACTTAGTCTTTACGAATTTACATAAAAAGATCACCTAAAATGTGTAGATCGTGTAGATCTCCCTGCTCCTCGAAAAAAAGGCTCAACCGGGGGCGGTGGAGCGTTAAGGAGGATATGATTTTGTCGGAATACGTTCGGATTCATGGGGATGGTGAATGGAGTAAAATCCCCCAAAAAGCAGGTGAATCTCAACAAATCTGTTACAAGTATACTTAAAAGACGAAATAGTCCTAAAAAACGACAGATTTTGTTTTGCAGGTCTTAAGCGGTGTGGAAAGAGTTGTAGATTACGTTGGACTAACTATCTTCGTCCCGGCATAAAACGCGGAAGCATTTCACCCGACGAGGAGGAGCTAATTTTTCGACTGCATCGCCTTCTTGGCAATCGGTATGTGCAGAATGAGTGAACATGGTGTATTAGTGCAGTAAAGCTTAATGATTCCAAAGTCAGGGTCTAGAAATTTGGTTTTAAACGAGTACGTTTTTTCCAGTTTTCTCTCATATTTCTTTGAAAATCAGGGAAGATTTCTTTTAAAGTTTTGAAATAACTATTAAAATTTCTTTAATTGGAATGTATTTGGGTATTTTAGATTTGTGAATCCATTTTAACATTAAAATCACAATTTAGGCCACACAAAATTTAAATTTCTTTTATAAAAAACTGCATTCGATTAAAAATCGTAAAAAAGTAAAAACGTCGCCGATTTAGAAAAGTGACGGCACGTTCCGATTCATGCAGGTGGTCGCTGATAGCAGGACGATTGCCTGGGCGGACAGACAACGAAATCAAGAACTACTGGAACACTTGTCTGAGCAAGAAGCTTTTGCTGGACGAATCACAGCCGAAGAGAATGTCAAGATCTCCTTCTCCCAAACGAAATCACGTGTTAATCAAAACGATCCCCCGCAGAATAATAACTGCGGTGAAACACGTGGGTATTCTAAATGCAAACGACTACAGTAATCGTTTAAGTTCAGATAAAGCCTTGAAATTGTGTACTATTCAACAAAATGCAAAATCTACCAATTTAGGTTGTAACCTACAGGTGAATGATTCGGAGCGCAGCGAGTTTGCGATGACAGATGTTACAGATCAAGTTAGAAATTCAGCTACCTGTTATATGTCGAGTTTTGTTGACCAGCAATCTCCCCATTTCGATAATTCTGCAGCACATGGAGCCACACTAGCAGGGAATTTATTTGATCTGCCGGAGGCATTGTCTCCACACTGTAATCTGCTCTCTTCTCCATCATTCTTTTGGACAGAATCTGGATTAGAACAGTTTGGCATGAGACGTGCTACGTCAGTCGGTGCCGAGACAATTGCGTTTGAAGATACGTCCTATGATCAAAGCAATTCGAAGAACGTGAACAGGTTTACGTTGGCGGATGATCGAAGAATGGAAGAATTCTACGGTAACAGCCAGCAGGTGGATTGGATTTGGTGAAATGGATTATATAGCGGTTTCAAACCCTCCGAAATCGATAATATAGTGTAAAACTTGAAATACTTCATTTTATTTCTTTAAATTTCATGCTTTATAATTATTATTTCACACATTTGATCTTCTGAAATACTACTGATTTAGATTTTAGACTGATGAAGTTGATTTAGAGTGAGGAAGTCGATTTATATTGACGAATTTGATCTTCTGAGTAATTATATCATATAATTGATAGGTTTAAAGTTGAAATTGATATACTTGGAGTAGATAAATGGTCAGAACCGAATTCATAATCTGTTGTTGGGTCCAATGCTGTTGGGGTCCCTTTTAGACATAATCTGTTGTTGGAGTTGGGTTCCTTTTAGACATAATCTGTTTCTATTGAGTATGTTTATAAAGAAAGAAATTCAATGGCAAATTAGCTTGTAAAAGTTGGAATATCGATGTAAACTGGAATTGGAATTGGGCATATAGCTGAAATGCTTAAATGAATATTATCATGTTGCCTTTCGTGTTCTATGATTTCAGTTGACTGTATGGCTTTTTTACTTGCAGAAGGAAGTTTGGTCATTATTCTTTTTTGCTAGCTATGAAATTAAATATGGATTCAGGTGTTATGTATGATTATATTCAGAAATGAAAGCTGATGGAAGATACTTGTTTGAAAGAGATTTCATGAATATATAGAAATATGGCAATCTTATAATAAATACCTGGAAAAGGCTCTTTCATTTTGTATTTTGAAATTTTATGGATGTGTAGAAAGCTCTTGTATAGTATTTGACTTATTTAGAAAGATGTATGAAAAAACATGTTTTCGAAGGCCTTGGAAAAATGTAACTATATTTTAAACATTAAGATAGTTATGACCTTTTGATTGAGTATTTTGAAATATTATGGATATTTAAAAAGCTCGTGTTTAGTACTTTCTTTGAGTTTGGAATATTGAACAGTATGATTTTAACTGGTTTATAAAAGATACAGGAAAGAAATGCTTTTAAAGGTATATAAATACTATAACTATATTTTTATTAATATAATTATTATTTTCTTAAAAAAATGATTAAAAATAGAAATAGATTTATGGTGGTAAATTTTGTTATTAATCATATAAATTTATAGATATTATTTTATATTATCTGCTTTCTTGAAAGGATCAACAAGATTAATCAAAGTGTAACAAGTGTACAACCAAGATTCATTTTATGGTTGTTCTATATGCATTAAATTTAAATAATGGTTAAAAAAAGGACCTATTAATAATATATTTTTTTATTAAATAATATTTGTTTTATTTTTGTTTCAATCAATTTAATATTGGTTTGGTAAATAGTTTAATGTTTAGTCTTTATTTAACAAACAACTATCTCTACAAAAATAAGTGGCTAAATGTGGCTATCCTCATTCATTAGTCATTTTACTTCTGGTTGTGCTAGTAATATCTCTTTTTTAGTTTTTAGTTTTACATAGATTAAATCATAGTAACATAATTTGAGGATAAGAACACTATTAGATACAGAATAAATACATAAGTAAAAATCCAATATGAATAAAATACATAATGAAAAAATCCAATATGAAGAAATACATAACCAAAAATCCAATATGAATAAAATACTGACTTCTTATATATAATATTTTTAATTAAATATACAACCATATATATATAACATTTATTTAGTTACAACCATATATATAACATTTATATAGTTAAACATATACAATACTTTTAATGAAATAAAGAATATCAACCATTAAATTTTAAACTTAAAAAAAAAATTAAACATATTTTTTATGGCCAAAATTACTCTTCAGAAAAAATAAATAATATTTAACACTACTTACTTTGAAATTAATTAATTAATCTTTAAATTGTGTTAGGGTTAACTTTGACTCCCTAAATAGTAAAGAGCTAGGATATAATTTGTTTTGGGAACATGGTTTTGGTAACCAATAAATCTAGTGTTGATATATTAATTACATATTTATTTTCTTTGGTATATATTTATTTTTATAGTATTTTAATAATTAAAATTTGATATTTTTAAATTAATTTTTAAAATTAACAAATATTCATATTACACCTTGACCAAATATTGTTGTTGACTTAACTTCAAGCTTGCATGTGACACATTGACATATTCACCGGCCATATAATATTTTTTTTGTTTGCCAACTAATATCGTTTGTTTCAGACCATCAACACACATTTTTCATTTGTTTATACCACCAAAAAGAACTAAACGACAAGCTTTGCAGGACGGTTTTGGGTTAGATAGCTTTGTTTAATCCTTACCGCACCGGACGAGAAATTAAAGATGAAATTTGCATATGTTGTAATAGGTTAATCAGCTTCAACGTCATCTTCTATTTAAAGTTTGTATTTAAAAATATGGTTTATATAGTTGTCAAATTGAAGATTTGCGTATCATTGACGAATGTTATCTCTTGACAAGTTTGTCACTACACTATCTTCTAAAGAAGACGCCAAATTCCATAGTTTACTTTGAAAAATAAAAATAACATACCATTTTTGAGTAAATAGTTACATTAATTTTTTCACACTTTTTACGATTAAATTTTGCATCTGTTCATAACATAGTAGTATTATTAGTATTCGGTGGTATTCTATTGAACAAATTCCTGGAATATTTCATCTTTGTGTAATACTAATACAGAACATAGTAGTATTATTAGTATTCGGTGGTATTCTATTGAACAAATTCCTGGAATATTTCATCTTTGTGTAATACTAATACTAATATTAGTGAATTTTAAAAAATAAATTTTAATTATTAAAATACTATAAAATAGATATCTTTTAATTTCATACTTAGCAATTTTTTATTTAATAAAAATTAAAATATGCAATTATTATGGCAACACTAGATTTATTAGTTACCAATACCATGTGCCCAAAACCACTTATATCTTAGCTCTTTTGGAGTTAAAGTTAATCTTAACACAATTTAAACATTAATTAATTAATTTCAATGTAAATAGTGGTAAATATCATTTACTTTCTTCTTAAAATAATTAATAACAATTAATAACTAAGAGTTTTCTCTCATATCTGTATTCTTACTTGAATTATGTTACTATGATTCAGACATGGGATTCAAACTACCATTAGCCTTTAAAAAAGTTGACTTAAATATTACAAATGTATTCCTAAATGCTATTAAAACTATAGAGTGCATAACATTCAGAAATATAGAAATATATTTACTATTTATTAGACATGATTTCATATAGTAGAATTTTGAGTTGAAATATTATTTATGGTTTTCTTAGATTGAAGGAGAATTATTGTTCAAATGTATTGTTCAGATTGATTGTATGAAAGTGGTTAAAAATTTGAAATAAACAATTAAAAAAATACAAGTAATAATTAGTAGCTCATAAATATGAGTAGTAGCTCATGAATATGAATAGATAGTAGCTAAGAACATTTATTTAGAAATAGATAACTTAGGTTTCAACACATAAGAATTAGAATAAGAATTAGGTTTCACGTTTAGGGTTTTGGTCATTTCAGAAAGTTTGGCATAAAATAAGAGACAGTTTGGTCATTGTGTGAGCGAGCTAATTATCTCTGTTTCATATTAGCGAAGTCTGCCATATTTTATTAACCGGTTAGGGAGCGTTTGAGCATGGCCACGCAACAAACCAAAACACAGTACACGGCGCGTTGAATGTGCAGACAAATTTGTCATAATACTGGTTGTACAAATTCTTCGATGTTGAAGCCTTTGAAGTGAACTGGACTTCCATTTTCTTTCAGTTATGCCAAGTGATCCAATAATATGGATTCTCAAGTTTCAACAACCGTCAACAAACCATGCACGGACTGTTGTTCTTCCTGTAGATTTCGAACTGTCACAACTACTGTGGACTGTTGTTCTTTCTGTAGATTTCGAACTGTCGCAACTATCGTTGATTGATGTTTATACGATTTTCTAATTGTTTTTATTTTGTACAGAGACTTGCAAATAAAAATTAGCTACGTGTACTGACGGCTAAAGTGAAACATACAACTTTATATATATATATATATATATATATATATATATCATGTAAATTGATTTCCAAGATAGGACAAAATTATTTTTATAGAATATACGTTCCCATCAAAGAATATATTATTCAACTATTCTAGAATATATTATTCAACTATTCTACTTTTGTATAGAAAGTATTTTAGTGTTACACACTTCAACAATTATTTAAAAAAATAAAAATTATACACTTATTTAACTAGATGTTTGTATAGAATTTTAGCAAGCATTATTACCTTTGAGTTTACTTAATGATGTTATGTAAAGTTACTTACATGATTATGTTGTTTATGTCACGATAGCATAATTTGTTTTCATGTTTTACTAGGGCCTTACTTAGCCCCAAGGTTTAGGAGACTAGACCTTAGTCTTGATCATACCTTGCAAATGTAATATGGTTTACGATAGACCTAAGGCGCAATGTAATAAAACATTTAGGAAAGGACCTTGGTCCTATGGTCCGAAGGGTGTATGGCAAGGTTTGATTATTGGACACGGTGTTATGCAATGGTTTGAATGGTTAATATATTGGTCGTTGGTTTATATGGTTGTATGTTTAAATGGCAATGGTTTAAATGTAATACGGGCATATACCATAGTTTGAAACAAAGACTCGATGGAATGATTAAAGGCCATCATTAGACCTCCTCGTGAGTTATGTAGGTGAAAAGGGTTGTACCTTGGTTGACTTAAGGTTTAAAGGTGTTGTTTTTGTTATACCCACATCCTGTCACCACCATGTGATAAGACCTTTGACTTACATGTTTGCCTTTAATCCCAGCACTTAGAGTGGAAACCTACTCTGTTTGTCAATTCTACATGAAAAAACTCAACACCGCGCTTTTCCTGTGAACCATGAGCGGTACCTTGCTCGTACTGCCTGCATCCTATTTGCCATAAGTGGTGTCGCCGCTTGTGGCCTTTGGTCCATAAGCGTTTCTCATCTTAACCGCTCTGTCATAAGAGAAGAAAAGCAATACCCTAGATAAAATGGGAAAAATAGAAGTTTCTTGAGGCTTCTAGATCGTGAGCCTCGTGTCCTCCCTTATCCCTATCATTGTGGGTTAGATGAGCTCGAGATTCCCCATCATAGGATCTTAGAGGCCACCTCTTCCACAAATCTCTCAACCATTCCTATCCATTGAACCTTATAAATACAAGCTCATGTACATGGTTGAGGGGAAGAACTATAGAGGTATTGTTATGCTGTTGGATTGACCACTTGTCCCAAGCCATTGGAGAGCATAGAGAACAAAGTTGGAGCTTATGGAGATGAGGTGTTTGTTTCGTGGAGATGCTTGTTGACACTAAGGCGATGGTTGTAAATGCAAAGCTAATTTTCGTCCCACATTACTGTTGTTTTGATTTCGCATGTACATGTTGTTAGATTCTTTAGTCACTAACATGGATAAGTAGATGATTTTCTGGTAGCTTTGATGTTTTTGCATGTTTGATCTGTTTGCAGGTACATAGGTTCACTATCGAAGTAGCAATCTAGGTCTCTACGACATCTAGGGAAGGTCTTCATCCTTTGTCGTTCACTCATTTGTTCTGGATCTGAACCATTCAAACTAGAGGAACAGCTTCTGTCTGTAGAAAGTGAAATATTCTTGGTTACAAATCTGGCGACTCCGCTAGGGAATAGATACATATATCAGTTGATTTGACATTCCTCAGTTCTTGAACTCTTGTTCGAATCTAGGCTCCATCTCCAACTCTCTTCAGTCAGATCTGCTATCTGACTCAGTGAATTTTGGTTTGAAACTTTCAGATCTCTTCAAATCTGAAGTATTTCAACTTTTTATGCTCTTTTTTACTCTCACTCCATTAATTTTTACCTTGATCTCATCTTTTTCTAACTTGATCTGTTGTTCTCCTTTGTGTTTTGGATCTATACATGGAACTACTCTTATGCTGTTGGCGAGAAGTGGTGCCACCACCTAAAACTTGTTAGTATCATGTGGTGCCACCACTTGAGTCCTATTATCCAGAAGCGGTGCTTGTCCAGAACTGCTCTGTCAAGACCCCTCCAGCACAGTGCCAGGTAGGCCTTATTCCAAGACTATTTTTTTCTCATTTTTTGTAAAAAAATTGAGTTGATTTGCTTTCAGCCCTGCACTGTCAGGCTTGTGTGTTAGAATCTGATGCTTATGGTTTGAATTTTGTGGCAAAACATCAGTTTGATTGAAGAATTCAAAAGCTAAATTAGGCTTGTTGATTGTCCATTTTCTTCCGTGCTTGTTGGTTGTATTTGTGAAAGGATTTCTTTTTCGAAAGCTTAGGTGTTAGAGAGCTCTCTTTTTATTTCTATTATATAGACTAAAAGAAAAACGTTTAACTAGCATCTTGATTTCATTTTTTGTTCCAATAGAAGACTTCTTTTTGCTTGTTTATTTTTTTTTTTTTTACTGAGATTAGGTCATTATCATTAGTGAGCATAAAACATTGGATCTCTGATTGGCCTCATAAGCTTTGAGGTTCTCTATGTTCTTTTGTCTCTTTTGCATTTGTACTATCTCATCAAAATAAAAAATATTATAGTTTTAAGTTAGATCTATATATGCTTTAAGAAAAATCGAAAAATAGAGTCCATATGCATATAGTGTGCTTCTTGTTTTTCTTTTAAGAAAAGAGACTCCTCCCCTTTTGATTGGTTTCAGAAAAGAGAAATGAGTTTGGAAAGTGTTGCTTGTCTTTGATTTTTTGTTCAATATTGTTGTTTGGAAATTTTTGGTTTTGAAGCAAAAGAAAACACTCTCTTTCCCTCCTGTAGGTAGGCATACCACGAACGGTAAAGTGAAATATTTGCATATGCATATTGCATGGTTTTACTTTTTCTGTCAAAAATCCATGCATTCACCTAACCATCCACTTTAAAATTAACAGTAGTTATAGGTTAAAATTTACATACCAATTTGACTGATAGGTTAGAGACGTGTTCGGGCGTCGTTAAGCGTAGGAGATGTCGTTACTCATCCGCATAACATCCTAGGACTCGCGTTTCTTCCACGTACCGTCGGTATATCGAATGACTTTTCACATACCCTTGAGGTATATAGAGAGGTAGTTCACATACTCATTTGTATATCGGAAGGCCCCTTGTGTACGGTTATGCATTAGACAACACTACTACCGATTTGAGGTCCCACGTACCTTGCATATATCGGGAGACCCTAGTAGGATACCTTATCCATCTGAGGAAATCCCTTTGGTCATCTTGCTTGGATCCATACACCGAAAACAACATTCAGGGAGATTACTATGCACGTACCCTTGAGGTATATCGTGAGTGGAGCCTTCTTGATAATCTTAGCGAGAGACTTGACTATCTGAACCCCTCCTATCATTTTAAGTTTGCTTATTTGAACTATAGCTTTAGTAGGGAAATTTTTGGTGTGTTTTCTAGTTTTTGAGACCCTAGGTTAGATAGGAGCTATACAAACTGGATGAGCTAAGATAGTCTAGAAGAGTACAGGACTTGCCACCCTATTTTATTCCCGTTTAAGGAGAAAATCCAATGGAAGCTATTGACCAAGGAGCTGCTACCACCTCCCAAGTGGGAGATAATGTGGTTGCCAAAAGCAGATGACCATATCCTTCACACTCGCCTCCCTTGGTCCAACAACCTTCTCGGGGTAATAATTTGTTCCATTCTCCCATAGAAGGTCATGTTGATGATACTACCCCTCCGGATTATGGACCCAATGCTCCATTTTGAGATACCTCTATAGGACAGGCCATTGCCTCATATGGCACCCGTTTAAACTTTTCTGAAGAAGTTTCTCCAGATGAAGAAGAACATAGACAATACCACGTAGCCATTCTCCGTGCACAAGAGATTGAAAAGAAAATAGATGACATATTGGGCACACCACCATAATGTTCCATAGCTGTTTCTGTGGGATGTCATTCACTTGCCAATTCTATGAGACCCATTGAACCGATTATAGATCACACAGTAAATCCACACAATCGAGGTCAAAATAACACCCCCACCACCTCCCATATTATGTCTATTCCCAATCTCCCCAGGTCTTTCGCACCTAGGGCTCAACCTTCAATTCATGTTTCTCCATTACCTTCTAGTGCCGGGGGGCAACCCTTGGCATGACCTACGTTATCTGGTACCGTAATTGTATATAGTCAAGGACAGACCTCTGGTAAAGAGCAATCTGCAGTTTTTCCCTCCCACCCACACTAATGTGGTTCATCTCCCATCTAGTACAGGTCCGCCCTTGGGGGACCAACCTATAACCAATCAAACCTCTTGGGTTTATGGTTATACAACAAATCAAATACCTATAGGAAACATTAATTATCCACCCAATCCTACAGGAATTCCTTATGCTATAATTTCATATCCTAGTAATACTTTCACGCCATGGGGGAAACCTAATTGGTCCTACATGCCAGCTATGGGGGGGATACCTATACATACTGCAGGAGGTGCGGGAGGACCGCCTTATGGAGGTCCTCCCTCTGGGGGCCTAATGGTCATGGAGGGCCTGGTGGCTTTCCTCGTTATGGTCCTAATGGTCCTGGTGGTCCTGGGGGGCCTAGTGGCTTTCCTCCTAATGGACCTCCTCCTAGTGGTTCCGAAGGCTCTGGAGGTTTACCTCCTAGAGGCCCTGGAGGGTCTGGTGGTCTGCCTCCTGGTGGTCCCAAAGGTCCTGGTGGTCCTGGAGGCCCTAGTGGTCCTCCTCCTGGAGGCCCTGGTGGTCCTAACAGTCCTAATCCCAGAAATCAACCCCCTGGGGCCGGATTTTCTAGTAGTTCTTCGTCACAAAAACCTGTCTATTAGTCTACTTATGGTCCTACCGGTAACTATATGCCATATCAATATTACCAGTATGTGCAACCTAACCGTCAGTTACCTTTCCTAGAAAATTTAGACTTGCCTGATTTGTCCAAGTTGATTAATGACCCCATTCAACATAACCCCTCATGGCCTCCCATTCCAGTAAAGTTACCATCGGACATTCCAAAGTTTGATGGGAAGCAAGGAGACGATCCGAAAAACCATGTCATGACATTCCATCTATGGTGTTCTTCAAACTTCCTCATGGATGATTCAGTTTGTTTAAGACTCTTTCAGCGAAATTTGACCGGTACAGGCACGAAATGGTATATTGAACTTCCATAGCACTCGTTTGTGGATTTTGGCTCGTTGGCAACTGTATTTCTTACACACTTTCAGCTTCCTATTTGTTATGAAATGGGTACTGATCTCTTAGCTTCTCTGCGACAGAACACATCCACCCACATATTCGATCATATCCATGAGTGGAGAAGGTGGAGAAGACTTATTAAGGCCCATATTCTGGATCAGTTATTAGCTGATTGGTTTACCAAATATTTGTTGCCCTCGATTTCCCGAGATGTGGCTATGGGCGGTGCCGTTACTGAAGAGAAAGCCATTAGTCGAGCCCGGTATCTGGACTTGGTCTATAGTATGGAACTTTGTATGACTTGATTCCTCAAGCTCCTCTCCCAAGCACCAATCCTGCAAAGCCACTAGTAGAAGCCCCTATTGATGGGATTGTTGGTTCAATCTAGTCCCCGTCAGCAGCAAAACCTGCCAAGCAACCCCAAACTACCACCCCTACTCCTTTAACTCCCAAGGTTTCTGCCGAGGTTAATTCTATTCATAGTATTCAAACCTCTAGCAATAATAAAAAGAAAGGTAAAAGTAAAAATAAAAAACTTGGAAACCAATAGGAGAACCCAAAATCAACCAACAATGATAACAATAAAGGGAAAAGAAAAGAAAAATATCCATGTCTTTTATGCGGAGGTGACCATTTCACAAAAGAGTGTCCCCATCGAGACAAAATCACCCAATTTTTAAAAACAAATTCTGCACTCGTAGTTCTCATAGATCCTTTTCCCTCTCAACAACAATTGATAGACCACATGTCTAATTAGAGAAACTCTAGTTTGCCAGAGGAAATTCATATGATGTCCTCGGATACCATTAGTCTGCAAACTCGAAGTCAGAATTATGACAAACCCGCAGACAAGAAAGAAGACCATTCTTCTTCAGGGAAAGCTCCCTCTACTGGTTCTTCGAAATCCTCTTCTATTATCCCCCTAACCATAGAGAAGACTACTCTTGATATGATTTTGCATCCACCCAAGAGTACCCTTAGGAATGATGTTTTTAACCCTAATGCCCGAGCTGCCCAATTTTATAAGGTGGTTGAATATCTCGCTCAGGAACCATGTACAATGTCTACCTTGGAAGTGCTCCAAAGTTGTCCTACACAACACAAAAACTTGTTAACTACATTAGGAGATTTAGACCTGGACAATTCTAATTTGAATCATTTCAATGTCAAGAACTATAAGTCTAGACTACCTCACAAACTTGCTTTCCAAATCATCATGAAAGTAGTCAGAAAGAAAGTCTTTAGGACTGTCTTAGACGAAGGAGCTTCAACTTCGGTTTTGTCCCTGTCTTGTTGGAAAGCTATCAGCTCTCCCGAGCTTGTAACATCACCTATGACTCTGAAGGCCTTTGATGGATGGGTGAAATCATGAAGTTGGGTGTCTATTTTGGGGGGGTCTATGACAAAATCGAATTTGTTTTTACATGTTTCTCAACTTCGAAGAAAGAAAAGTTGTATTTGTGTTTAGAATTTCACTTTCGAGTAAAAACAAAAGTTGTAAACAATCGTGTTAGCTTTCTATCTGTTATTTTTCAGAATTTTTTCATTGGCATTTGATATGTCATTTTAGCAATTGTTTGACAGTATGTTCGTAATGAAATTATAGTAAATAGTCATGTCGGAAGACGTAACTTTATTCATTATTAACTTATTGTTTATTAAAAACAAAATATGTTAGTACAATCTACACAGATTGTACTAATGCATGACTATAATTTTGTATCCAACAGAGACATACAATAATTATTAGAATTTTTTGAAGTGGACCTACCTGAAAAACTATCATAAAATTGACATGTTTAAGGAGACGTTACACTTTGTATAATTTTCCATTTCATAACACAAAATTGAAAGTACCCTTTTGAAACTAACACATCAAACTTGTGTACCACTATTTTTTTAATTTTTTTCATAATGTCGTTTTGAAGTTATTGATTTTTCATTTCACTGGTTTTTCTTAAAATTTCAAGCAATCCAAACCCCTTATAGGAAAAATATTCTAAGTATTTACTGTATGTCATGAAATTTAATAAAAATCACATTTCTAAAAACTAGATTGAATTATGCATGTAATGGTAGTATTTGTGAAATGAAATAGAAAATATTTCATATGATCCGATTTGTCCGAAATTGCAAAAAGCTTCAGGAAAAAGCTGGAGAACCGATTTCTGAATATTTGCAGGTTTTCGGCCGAACATATTTTTCGGCCGAACAATTATTAGTTCGGCCGAAACATTAGTTTTAACTGACGGAATAATTGTTCGGCCGAACAAATAGTTCGGCCGAAAAGACTTTTGTTTTTTTTCACGTCAGCCGGAAAAAAAACGCCGATTGAAAACAAAAAATTCATATTTATAAGAAATATGAATTACACATTTTCGCATTTTTTAAATCGTTCGTATTATACAAATGCTCTGTAATTTGTAAGGTATGTACTGCGGCTTTTTTGATTTTTTTTTTTTTTTGTATTTTAAAGCATTTTTAAGAAGATTATTTTTATCTTTGTTACATTTTTTGGCACTTTTAAGAGGATTTTTATTTTCTTTGTTGTATTTCTGGGCACTTTTATGAAAATTTTTGTCTTTGTTGCATTTTTTGGCACTTTTATGAAATTTTTTTTGTCTTTGTTGCATTTTTGGAGACTTTTATGAAGATTTGTTTTTCTTTGTTGCATTTCTAGGCTTCTAAAGTGATTATTTTTTTTATGGTGAAGATTCTTGATAGGGAAAGCTATTATAAGTTTAAGGTACAAATTAAAGAATCATGGGCAACAAAAGAAATCGAAGTAGAAAATATGATCGCACTCGAGATGATGCCGAACATTATGCCAAAAATAAGGAAGCTAAAAGACGCAAATTGCAAGATCAAAATAGTACAAATGTTGAGGAAATTCTTGATGATGATGTTAATAGAGATTTGGATCATAATGTTGATAATATGAATGCTCAAAATCAGATTCGAGAACAAGAAATTGACCAAGGTATGTTCAAATATTGTTTTGTTTTTTTAAATCCAATAATTATTTTTGTAAATGTTTATAATGTTGAATATGATTTACGAAACACATATGCAGATTTACTGCATAATGTTGATCAATATGTTGAAGACATTGATGAAACCGAAAACGACGATATTGAAGACATTGATGCAAATACGCGTTCAAGTATAGGTATGTACATATATATATATCAATTGGTTCTTGTCATTGGAATCCCATCTAGTTTTCCTTTAGTACATGTTTTGCTTTAGGGTTAAAGGTTTGTTCTTCAAAATATGCTAAATTGTAATTTAAATTGAAATATGTAGGTAGTTTCATCATTGAAGATGACATG
>LPNX010061986.1:5127-29630 GCA_001517045.1 Pseudotsuga menziesii
TAATCTCATCGATCCCCTCAATGAAGCCTATAATATAAGATAATATCTAAAAAAATTTATATACTATTACATATCCATGTTTACAAATATCCATGTTTACAAAAATACCATTTTTGATATGTCATCTGCGGGGACATTTAAGCATTTTTCCATCCTATTCGACTTTTATTGGACTTTTCTTTGAAAGGCCCAACTGCTTGAAGAGATTATGAATTTTGTTTGTTTGCTTATTATGTCTTTGAAAGGCCCAGCTGCTTGAAGAGATTATTAATTTTGTTTGTTTGCTTATTATGTTGTAAATGACAAGATTATAAGTTTTGTTTGTTTTCTTATTATGGTGTAAGGATTCTTAATGTAGCTTGAATGTGTTGGAGAATCATGCATTTTCATACAAATGTAAAAGCGTTCAAAGAATTATGACTTAGTGGTGGTTTGAACAATATGGTTTTAAATCCAAATAAAGTTGTGATATTTTTCTATGGAAAAAAAAAGATGATTATTTTTTATGTTTGAGTTATGGTATTCTTGTAAAATAATGATAATAATAATTTATTTGTTAAAGAATTAAAGGATAATTTATTTGTTAAAGAATTAAAGGGAAGGTGTACATATTTTTTTTGGATTTGAATTTATATTTTTTAGGAAATGTTAAATCATTTATATTGGGTGGTGAACCTTCATAGCACAACCACTAGTAAAGTGGCTGGTGAACGCACATAGACACAACTAGCCACTTAGTTTTGTGGAGATGGTTGGTTGTTAAAGAAAGACTAAACATTAAACTAATTACCAAATAAACATTAAATTGATTGATATAAACATAAAACAAATACCATTTAATAATAATAATTACTATAAAAATATTTATTTAACCAACACTTAAGTAAAACTTATTTAAATCTTAATCAAGTTGAATTTAAGCATAACAATATGTTACCACATTAAAATGAATCGTGGTTATACACTTGTTACACTATTAATTGGCTCAATAAAACCTATAATCTAAAAACATTTATATACAAATCAATATCTAAAAATACCATGTTCTCATTTGCTAGGACATTGAAGCATTTTTCCATCCGATTGGACTTTTCTTTGAAAGGCCCAGCTGCTTGAAGAGATTATGAATTTTGCTTGTTTGCTTATTATGTTGTAAAGGACGAGATTATAAGTTTTGTTTGTTTTATAAAGGATTTCGAATGTCGTTAGAATGTGTTACAGAATCATGCATTTCGATACAAATGTGAAAGTGTTTGGAGAATTATGGAGCAAGTGAATACAGTAAAAGGCACAAGGACACAAACTTAAGGACACAAGTTTGTAGGTGTCTGGACTCTCTGGAGAATGATGGAGCAAGTGAATACAGTCAGAGGCTAAACGGAGTATTTGCCAGACATGAAGTGTAGAGAATTATTAGGCAAAAATTCTAATCTTATTGACCCTTTTTCTAACACTTTGTTTTATAATTCGTGTATATATTTAGGATAAAGATGGATGAAGTAATACGCTAAAGTGAAGGTTTGCTTATTGAACTTTTTTTCTAATTCTTTGTATAAAGATTTGAGTTGTAAATTTTAATGTTGTATTGTATAGTAGATATGTGTGGATATTTAATTAATTTATAATTTATTTATATTAATAAATTAAATAGTAAAAAAATATAATATATATAAATATATAAAAAAATGTTAGTCAAAGAAAAGATGTAATAATCACATTCATTCCAAAAAATCTCATTACAAGAGGTTAAAACTCATTTTATAATTCTAGGTTAACAAACATTAAAAAGAAAAAACCTAAAATGTAAAACCCTAACCTTAATATAGTTACTTTTAAGCTCTAAATTGGTCCGCACAATTGTTACATTAAAAAGAAAAAACCCTAAAATGTAAAACCCTAACCCTAATATGATTGGGGTTAAGCTCTAAATTGGTCCCCACAATTGTTACAAGGGAAAATATGGTGCCTTGCAAAAATAACAAAGCTTTTTTTTAATGCTCTATTTTAAGTCTTTTTTAATATTCCATTTTGAGTCTTCTTTAGCTCTCTCCAAAAAAACAATATGAGACTAAATGGGCCCAATCTAATTTGCATGAAATTGTCCATAAAAATATATGTGATGGCCTCAAAAAATGTATAGGAAATTCATAGCTAAAAAACCATCAATATCATGATGGTTTTTTACATGACCCTAGATCAATTCTTCTAGTTTGATTAGAAATAGTTTGTTGCATTGAGTTTTATGGGGGAATTTCTACTAGATATGGTTCTTGGTAACCAAGTTGTCTTAGTGAAAATACAACTCTTCTTTGACAACTCCGTAAAGTTATATGTCATATTGGTAACCCACTTGCCCAACTGAAGTCACTTTCAAAATTCCTTTGGACTTCACTCGAAGAAGATGGACACCATGTTAAAAAGATCCACAAATTTCCATTCACACATAGATTCGAAGATAGAGTTAGTGAGGAGGACATAGATAGAGTTAGTGAAGAGGACATTGATTAAGCTTTCAAGGGCTTGCAATCAAAAGCATCCAAGAACTTGGGATGGAAGTCTATTTATATTCAATAGTACTTTATAATAGACCATTCCAAGCTTATATGAGTAAGTTTCATTTTGAAAATTACTTTAGGTATTTACCACGTGAGAAGCATTGAAAGATGAAAAGTCCATTGATATTATCATGAATATCTATTCACAAGTACACGAGGCATTCATGAAGTCACATGGAAAGTACAAGGCTTGACATGATTATTACATAATTGAAAAGACATTCAAGGTGAGAGAGAGTGTATGGTTACAACAAAGGATATAAGGTCCTCTTAAGAAGAAAAATACTATGGTTGTTTTGATGTTTAAGAAGAAGAAGTCACATGGAAAGTACAAGGCTTGACATGATTATTACATAATTGAAAAGACATTCAAGGTGAGAGAGAGTGTATGGTTACAACAAAGTATATAAGGTCCTCTTAAGAAGAAAAATACTATGGTTGTTATGAAGTTTTAAAGAAGATAGGTGATAATGCTTATAATATTTTTACTTATTAATGAATTAAAAAAAAATTGTTTTTCCAAATTAAATCAGCTATGAGTTATCCATGCATTATTACCACTTATCCATTCATTGGCTAGCTATCACTTATTTTTTAAATTCTTTTTTTTATAATTATTTATTTCAAATTTTGAATTACTGCCATAAAATCAATTTTGATAGTACACTTGTCTCATCCTAGTCCTTAAATAAAAACATAGATACTAATCCACTTCAAATCTCAAATAAAAATATCTATCACCTTAATTAAATAAATAAACATTTAAAAAAAAAAATTAGCAATGGCTCTTGTAAACACTTGCCATCGTTCACTTTAAGTTTATCATTAAGGTTGCATGGCTACTATTTTTATCCACTTTCATCATAGAAACAATTGAACCGTTGCACTCACTCTTTCACGAGTCAAATCAAATCTAACACGGGGTTTGTCTTATTGCACTGTTGATGTTAGATCACAAATGTTGTACAGCATTGGGTGTGATATCTACATTGATGGATTTCAATTTTTTGCACTATATAATCTTTCAATAATTGAAACATAATTACCGTCATTGACTCAACAATTCGCATTAAAGCCAATAAATGCGCCTCCCTGTCCCTTAATCATAAACGCCGTCACCACCTCAGTTGGCAAACCCTATAAAGATAAGTTACCAACGTTAGTAGAATATCTCAGGGTTTTGGCATTTATCCGTATACGACTTCTTTGTATTTTTCACATTGAATGTCAGAGTTGATAGAGATAACCAACTCTGGACCAAAACGAAACACAATTAAAAAAAATGTGTTTATAACTAAATTAAACTAGTTGAAGATTTCGAACATCGAATGAACATTTTACAACATAGAAATTAATTTACTGAATTAATTATATTCAGTATATCCAGTAATGGATATACATGGTTAAATTTTTCACTACAACAAAACAAAACATTTTTTTTTCACCCGTGGTAGGATTTCACCAAAATGAGAAGTGTTACTCCTGGCTATGCCCATGGCCCAGAGGGTAGCAGAAAAACGCACATATAGTGCCTGCTGGTTTCACACCACTAACTTTGGTGATGATTTCCTCTCCCTTACTGTAGGCTCCGCACCTCTAACTCTGGTTATGATTTCCTCTCCTTTACGGTAGGCTCTGCACCTCGTTTTTCAGAGACTTTTTATTGACTTCATCAGAGATGATCATGCTGAAGTAGGAGATATTATGGTTTGGGTGGAACCCTCTGCAATATTTGGTAATAGATATACATTGTTAATTATGTTGATAGGCATTTAGGTATTATTTTAGATTCTGGACTTGCCAACAATATTAAGTCAAGTGTAACAAGTGTAAAAAAGATTAAGATTAATGCATATTGATTAAGATTTAAATAAGCTTTAGTTAAAAGATGGTTAAAAAACCAATAAGAATTTGTTTTTGTTTTTTTATATAGTTTTATTTTTTATTTATTAAATAATATTTGTTTTATGTTTATATTAACTCTAACAATCTGGTATGAATAATGAATATAAAATTATATATTTTAGCTTTTGTTTAACAACTAGCTATCTTCACAAAACTAAGTGGTTGGATATGACTATATGCATTCACTAGCCACTTTACTTGTGGTTGTGCTAGTTATATTGTTAAACACTAATTTAAACAATAGCATCCACACTTTAGGTTATGGTACTTTAACACTTATTGAGTGAGGAATTTTATTTTCAATAATGAGAAAGTGTATTGTAGTGGCCATTTACAATTAGAAATAAACAATTATTAAAAATTATAAAGGAATAACTTTTACCTAACATAGCTAGCCACTAATTTTTGTGGAGATGGTTGGTTGTTAAATAAAGACTAAACATTAAACTAATTACCAAATAAACATTAAATTAATTAATATAAAAATAAAACAAATACTATTTAATAATAATAATAATAAACCATTATTGCTACCTCTTTATTTAACCACCACTTAAGTAAAGCTTATTTAAATATGCATTTAAGAATAACAATATACTAGGACCATGAAATGAATCTTTGTTTTACATTTATACAGTCAGATTAATCTTATTGATCTTCTTAACAAAACCATATCTAAAAGCCTATCAACTTAATAAGTTAATATACTAATAGATAACCATGTGTACAAACATACCATGTTGGATATATCTCATTTGCTAAGACATGAAGCATTTTTGTCCTACTGAACCATACTCATTTTCATCCAATTAGACTTTTCTTTGAAAGGCCCAGCTGCTTGAAATATGACATAAATGGGATTATTTTTGCGTCGAGAGGCACACTACAATGCAATATGGGGAGATCTTGTAACGTGATGTAACGTTAGTAAAGTTTGTAACATGTGATGTAAGGTTACTAAGGTTTATAACATGTCGGCAAAAAATAATAGTGATAGTGAATATTATGGGAGAGATCTTGTAAAGTGATGTAAAGTTTGTAACATGTGGGAAAAAAATAATAGTGATAGTGAATATTATGGGAAATAAATTTTCTAATAGGCAAAAATAAAACAATCTAATATGGAGGAGATGTTGTAATCTTCCTACCTAACAAAACAATAAGAAAGTAAAAATTTAATTGTCCGTAAAAAAAAATGTGGGTCAAGAAAAAAAAACATCTGCAAAAAAATGTTGGCCTTGCACATGGTTTTAAAACCATGTGCAAGGCATTCTAAACAACCCATGGTTTTATTGAACATGGTTTAGGAGGCTTTGCACATGGTCTGCAGGGCCTCCTAAACAACCCATGGTTTTATTGTACATGGTTTAGGAAGGCCTTGCAAATGGTTTTAAGACCATGTGCAAGGCCTCCTAAACAATCCATGGTTGTAAGAGGGCCTTGCATATGGTTTTAAAACTATGTGTAGGGAAATGATGCAATGTTCCTTTCTAACAAAATAAATAATAATAAAAAATATTATATGTGGGCCATAAATAATATTAAATATTAATAATAAAAATATTATATGTGGACTTTAAATAAAAAGATGTGTCTTTTGGTTTGAATCAAATCAATGGATACCTAAAAAGAGGTTTGCACCGCGAGAGATTTGATCCTCTGAACGCTTGATAGAGCCTAGGATTTGAATCTACACTGGTTTATACACAATAATGGACAGCAAGGAAGAGATTATGAATTTTGTTTGTTTACTTATTATGTTGGCCTGCAAGGAAGAGATTATGAATTTTGTTTGCTTGCTTATTATGTTGTAAAGGAGGAAATTGTGAGTTCTGTTTGTGTAAAGGATTCGGAATCATACATTTCAATACAGATCTTAAAGCGTTCGGACAATCATGGAGCAAGTGAATTTTGTAGGTGTCCAAAAACAAATATCAAGTGTCTGGACTCTCTATACAGTCAGAGTCTAAACGGAATATTTGCCAGACATGAAAGGTTTAGAATTACTCGACAAAAAATCAAATTCATCTTTTTCGAACTTTATGTCGAATCTAATTTTAACCATCGACCAAAAAAATCGAATTCATCTTTTTCGAACTTTTTCTCGTTTAATGGTAAGAAATATCATGGCTCCATCCTAACTTTTTTATATTTTTAGGGTTGAAAATGCAGGAGCGATTGAATGCAGTAAGACGCTAAAGTAAAGGCTTGCCAAACATTATTGTTTAAAGAAAATTTATTGAACTCTTTTTCTAATTCTTTGTTTTATAATTGGAGTATATATTGAGGATAAAGATTTATGTTGTAAATTTTAATGCTGTTGTAATGTATAGTTGATATGTTTGAATATTTAGTTAATTTATAATCAATTTATATTAATAATTTAAATAGTGAAAAAATTATAATATATATAAATATATAAAAAATATTAGTGGCTTATTTTTTAAAGAAAAGATGAGTTTATTATATTTATTCCAAAAAATATCATTACAAAAGGCTAAAACCCATTCTATAATTAAGTTAACAAACATTAAAAAGAAAAAACCTAAAATGTAAAACCCTACCCTAACATGGTTATTTTTAAGCTCTAAATTAGTCCCCAAAATTGTTACATTAAAAAGCAAAAATCCTAAAATGTAAAACCCTAACCTTAACATGATTGGGGTTAAGCTCTAAATTGGTCCCCACAATGGTTACAAAGGAAAATATGGTGCCTTGCAAAAATAACAATGCTTTTTTTAATGCTCGATTTTAAGTCTTTTTTAATATTCCATTTTGAGTCTTCTTTAGCTCTCTCCAAAAAAACATTATGAGACTAAATGGGCCCAATCTAATTTGCATGAAATGGTCCATAAAAATATATGTGATGGCCTCAAAAATGTGAAGAAAATTCATAGCTAAAAAACCATGAATATCATGATGGTTTTTTACATGACCCTAGATCAATTCTTTTAGTTTGATTAGAAATAGTTTGTTGCATTTAGTTTTATGGCGAAATTTCTACTAGATATAGTCTTGGTAACCCATCAACTAGTGAAGATACAACTCTACTTTGAAAACTCAGTAAAGTTATATGTCATATTGGTAAGCCACTTGCCCAAGTGAAGTCATTTTCAAAATGCCTTTGGACTTCAATGGGAGAAGATGGACACAAGTTAAAAAGATCCACAAATTTCCATCCACACATAGATTCAAAGATAGAGTTAGTGAAGAGAACATTGATTCAGCTTTCAAGGGGTTACAATCAAAAGCATCCAAAGACTTGGGATGGAAGTTGATTTATATTCAACACTATTTTATAATAGACCATTCCACCCTTCTACTAGTAAGTTTCATTTTGAAAATTACTTTAGGTATTTACCACCTCAAAAGCATTGAAAGATAAAAACTCCATTGATACTATCATGAATATCTATCCACATGTACATGAGGCATTCAAGAAGTCACATGGAAAGTACAAGGCTTGACATGATTATTACATAATTGAAAAAGCATTCAAGGTGAGAGAGAGGATATGGTTACAACAAAGGATATAAGATCCTCTTAAGAAGAAAAATACAATGGTTGTTTAAAGTTTTAAAGAAGATAGGTGATAATGCTTATAATAATTTTACTTATTAATGAATTAAAAAAAAAAACTATCTTTCCAAATTAAATCAGCTATGAGTTATCCATGCATTGCTACCACTTATCCATTTATTGCCTAGCTACTAGTTATTTTTTATATTTGTTTATTTCAANAAAAAAAACTATCTTTCCAAATTAAATCAGCTATGAGTTATCCATGCATTGCTACCACTTATCCATTTATTGCCTAGCTACTAGTTATTTTTTATATTTGTTTATTTCAAATTTTGAACTACTACCATAAAATCAATCCTCATAGTGCACTTGTCTCATCCTAGTTCATAGTTAATAGATAAAAAAACATAAAAAGTAGTCCACTCTAAATCTTAAATAAAAATATCTATCAACTAAATTAAGTAAATAAACATTATAACAATAACTCTTGTAAGCAATTGCCATCGTTCACTTTAAGTTTATCACTAATATGGTTGCATGGCTACTATTTTTATCCACTTTCATCATAAAAACAATTGAACCGTTGCACTCACTCTTTCAGGAGTCCGATCAAATCTAACATGAGGTTTGTCTTATTACACTGTTGATGTTAGAACATGCATGTAAATGGTGTACAACATTGGGTGTGATATTTGTTAGCTAAATTTTTGATTCTGAACAAATGCGGAATAAAAATGTGAAACAAAATCGAAATAGAAATGCTGAATAGATCATACCTCCAACCATTGATGCTACTTGTCTTGTTGTAGAATTTTTCCCTGTTCCACTCCTTTTAGCTTCTTGTACGGTACTTCCAAGCTCTGCTTTCTCTTTCTTGATGGTGTAAAACTGAAGGGGATTGAGATAGTAAGCTTGGGGACCAACAAGGGTCTTAAATAGCCAAGCTCCCATCAAGATTTTGTTGGCTATGTGTCGTATGTTCCACAAATCTAGGTGATGGACCACTCCAACAGCTCCCAACAAGAAAACGGTTGCCAAGCTAAATGAACCGTCGACAAGTTTGCAGTTGAAGCGGCGGTAGTGTGAGGAGCCGCTAAATGTGGGAGCTTACATTCTCCCACTTGGTCCACACTTCCAAACTTAATGTCTCATCTTGAAACCTATTGACAATCTGTATTTAGTGATAGATACAAGAATCATGGCGATAAGTTCTCTTATGACAAGTATTACCTTCCATGTATTACTATGTATTTATTGCTATTTTAATTTATGTGGCAACAATTTCTTAATGAATAAACCTTATGTTTATTCTTGGTCCTCATAGATGAATTTTCTCAAATTAAATTAAGGTGCACATATGTATGAGAAAAAACAGCACAATAATTAAGAATTTCATTAAAAATAACATTGTCCATACAATGAGAAACTACATAATGGAACCAAGTCCCATATTCAGTATATGATCCTTGAATTTAAACGGTGGCATGCCCTTAGTCAAAGAATCAGCGATCATCAACTCAGTGTTGACGTGATCAATGACCACTTTCTTTGCTTTAACACGTTCCGTGATGGCTAAATACTTAATGTCGATGTGTTTATTTCGACTCCCACTTTTGTTGTTTTTAGCCATAAAAAAAACAGCTGAATTGTCGCAATATATTCTCAATGGATTAGAGATAGAATCCATAATTCTAAGCCCAGAAATGAAACTCTTAAGCCATACACCATGTAAAGTAGCCTCAAAACAGGAGACGAACTCGACTTCCATAGTGGAAGTGGCAATCAAGGTCTGCTTGGCACTCCTCCATGATACAGCTCCACCGGCCATCATAAAAATGTATCCTGATGTTGATTTGCGTGAATCAACACATCGAGCAAAGTCAGAATCTGAGTAGCCAATTACTTCCAAATTGTCCGTACATCTATACATAAGCATGTAGTCTTTAGTTCCTTGAAGATACCTCATTACTTTCTTTGCAGCTCTCCAGTAGTCTATACCTGGATTACTCTGATATCGTCCCAACATTCCCACAACAATTGCAATGTCCGGTCTTGTGCAGACCCAAGCATACATTAGGCCTCCAACAGCAGAAGCATATGTAATGTTCTTCATTTGTTCCCTTTCAAGGTCGTTCTTAGGGCATTGGTTCAAATTGAACCTATCACCCTTCACAATGGAAGCTATACTAGGTGAACAATCCTTCATCTGAAATCTCTCTAAAATTTTATTAATATAGGTTTCCTGAGACAGACCTAAGAGGCCTCGAAATATGTCTCTATGGATCTTAATGCCAATGACATAAGATGCCTCACCCATATCCTTCATATCGAAATTTTTAGAGAGGAATTGTTTCACTTCATGCAGCATACCCTTATCATTGGTTTCTAGCAAAATGTCATCCACATATAAAACAAGAAAACAAATTTTACTCCCACTAAATTTCAGGTATATACATTGATCCATAATGTTTTCTGCAAAACCAAAAGAAGAAATTGCATTGTGGAATTTCAAATACCATTGGCGGGATGCTTGTTTTAAACCGTATAAGGATTTCTTAAGCTTGCACACCAATTGCTCACCATCACTAGAGGGGAATCCTTCAGGTTGTTTCATGTAAACCTCCTCCTCTAGATCTCCATTTAGAAAAGCCGTTTTCACATCCATTTGATGCAACTCCAAGTCGAAATGGGCTACTAATGCCATAATAATGCGCAAGGAATATTTCTTAGATACAGGAGACAAAGTCTCCATGTAGTCGATTCCTTCTTTCTGGGTGAATCCTTTAGCAACAAGTCTAGCCTTGTATCTCTCAATGTTGCCCAATGATTAATTCTTTGTCTTAAAGACCCATTTACATCCAATGGCTTTTGCACCATTAGGCAACTCAACAAGATCCCAGACTTCGTTACTCTTTATAGAATTCATCTCTCCCTTCATGGAATTGTACCATAATTCTGATTCTTTGCAATTCATGGCTTGTGAAAAGGACTCGGGATCATTTTAGGCTCCAATGTTAAAGTCAGATTCTTGTAGATACACAACATAATCATCAGGAATTGTTGATCTCCTTGGTCTAGTAGATCTTCTTAATGTTGTATCACTATCTTCTTGAGAAGTATGTGGTTCAACTGGTTGTTCAAAAGTTCTTGGAAACTCTTGAACTACCTGATCTACTAGAATGCCGTCAGCAGCTTGTGGAACTTCAACAATTGGTTGTTCAACACCAGTTTGTACTTGAGGGGTGCCGTGAACAATAACCAATCTATCACTTGAGGTGGAAGGTTGAGATTCTGAATGATCCTGCTCGAAAACTATGTTCCTGGTTAGATCGCTCCCACTGATCAAGTCATTTTCAAGAAATTTTGCATTTCTTGATTCCACAATCCTAGTGCCGTGAGATGGAAAATAAAATCTGTAACCTTTAGACCTTTCAGCATATCTAATGAAATACCCACTAATGATCCTTGGGTCCAGCTTCTTTTCTCGTGGATTATATATTCTCACTTCAGACGGGCATCCCCAAATGCGCATATGTCGCAAACTCGGTTTCCAACCTTTCAATAATTCAAATGGTGTTTTAGGAATGCCCTTGGTTGGAACTCGGTTTAATATATACACTACCGTCTTAAGTGCTTCAGTCCACAAGGATTTAGGAAGATTGGAGCTGCTAAGCATACTCCGCACCATGTCCAATAAGGTTCGGTTTCTTCTTTGTAATGTCCCTCCTTTATGCCCCTAAGAGTTTTGCGATTGTAAATATTATTGTATAAGGGCTTCTGGGTGAGGAGCTCAAGTGCCAAGGCCCCACCCGAAGAAAACCTGAAAGTTAGGTAAAAGTTTATTAACACAAAAGCCGACAAACACATGTGCGAAAAGAACTAGGGCTAAGGGATCAAGAAACAAGGGTTTGACAAAAGACATTATGATATAAATCATATCATAAGCACAAAGAAAAATTAAAAGATAAGTATTATTAAATTGGAGATCTATCAATGATAGGTATAAGTCGTGTGATATGAAGTATATCATAAGGAAAAAGGAAAATGACAAACTAAGCCTTCATAAAAGATAAGCTATTTTAATTAAAATCAATAAATAAAAAGACATCTGATGTAATGATAAATAGGGAAAACGCGGAGTATCATGATATAAATTATATCATGACAACAAAAAGGAAAAACATAGTAATTAAACCCTTTTTTTTATATAAAGACCCAATTTATTAAATTACCTTCAACCATCCATGCCTTGATCTCAGCATGACTTAAGGAGAGGTCCAGCTTAAAGGAAGGAATTGATTACCTCTAACCTCAACGGTCGTTACCTGCCCCGGGACAGAGGGGACCCTGCGCGTGCAGCATGCACATAATTGCATACGTTTATCCTTGGTCTACACTCCTTTTAAATCAGGTTCTGGTTAGGAGGCAGGGGGCACGCACGAGGAGCTAAGTGAAATCCCCAGGCTCTGCATCTATTTCATGGGTTTTCAGATGTTTGGAGAAGTATTGCTTGCATGAGGAGAAGAGTTTGTTGTTTCTGGAGGATGGAGACAATACGTCGTCCTATTAAACACATTATAGATAACGATTTGTTTGGGTCTGGGTGTCTATATGCTTGCAGCCTTAACGTCTACGATTTCAGGTCTGATTTAGTTAGGCTCTAATTTTAATTCAGCTCTAACGCATGTGTTTTGATCTACTGCTTGGGCTCTGTACATTTTTGAACTTTGTCAGTTACCTAGTATGTTTTAAAAACATGCTTTGATCAAGATTGTTGGTTATTGCTTTGGAGTGCTAAGGGTCTAGATCCATGGAATATTATCTACAGCTGCTAAGTTCTTTGATTTAAAATAACAGTACATTATATATATATATATATATATATATATATATATATATATATATAAACCCAGATTCGCTCAAGATTGCTATGTGTTCCTACTGAATCCGATCTGTGTGTTTGATAGACGGAACACCCACACATTATTGCCGAGTGCAAGTTTTGTTTTACCCAGCTCTATCTTTCTGAAGAAAATAGTGTCGTGCCAAATCGTAGAGAGGGTAAGATTGGTAATCTACCCATCATGGTTTAGATCCATGCTTGAGGATTTAAATTGTTCCTTTTATCCCTTTCTTGCTAAGCATAACCCTAGTATCTACGACCACATGTTGGATCTCTAATTGGGGATTTAAATAGTAGATTTATTCATGTTAATAAACTTTGAATAGATCCTCCTCCTCATCGCTGAAAGTAAGCATGGTAGCTTACCCATCGCAGGTGAGGTATGTGATTTGTTGATACAAATCTTTTATTTTGGTTCTGTTACAAGCGCTGAGTGTATGCATGGCTACTCACCCATCGGAGTTCAGATCTGTGATTCTGTTGATATAAGATGTTGCTCTACCTTATGTTATCGAACCTTGAATAGAACACGTTATTCGCCGAGTGTAAAGTCAAATAGTTCAATCACGGAGAAGGATCTCTAGCCTTCGGTGTCAGTCAAATAGTTGATCTTTCTGAGTCAGGATTTTTTTAGACCCATCGCCTTCTTTTGCCGAGTCTATCACAGGTTCAGATCTGTGGATTTTAAATTATTATTTAAATTGGATTTCAAGCCTTAGATAGAGCCAACGTTATGTGATGGTTTTAGGCATAGATCCAGCGTAGGGTTGGACCTTTAGTTCATAGATATGAGCAAGATCGATAAAACCCTTTATGCGTGCAAACACCTAGTAAGACCTTTTGTTTTCTAAGATTGTGTTGAGTATGAAATATTTTGTTTACACCCAGTGCATGCTGAGATTTTGAAGGTTTCGATGAGTCCATAAATAGTTGGCTGCATGGCAGTTTTGTATAAATCCCCAGAAGATACTTAGATATGGAGATTAGCTTGGTTATTACGAAACCTGGAAATGGGACATAAATTGCAGTATGAGCTTACTTCAAGAATAATATAGAAGGTACATAATGAGTACTTTAGGAGTAAAGGTATCCTTAATGTGTTAACAGAATAATAAACCTAATATTTTACTTGACCGAGTATAAGGTAAAGATTTCAAGACACCCACCTTTTAGGGTACTTAAATGTCGTAGTAAATTCAAGGTTCACCATGTGCCCAAAGGGGCTATTAATGATTTCTTCTATGAGCTGATTATAAGGGTCCTAAATAGGGCTATTGAGTTCCAAGTGTCTCTCTGCGTAGAACCTTGAGGAAAGATAAAGCCGGCCATGAATGAGCCGTGATTTTTGTAAGCACTCTATTTTGATAAAGAAATAAAAAGAACAAATAAATTGGTGGATGTAGCCTCATGGACGAGGTGAACCACGTGAATATGGTTGTCTCATTCTTTTATTATTATGTTGTGCATGCTTATTTATTTTACATGATGATGCTGTTATGGATGCAGTATAAATGCTTTAATTGATGAAAATATTACTAAATTTTTCTATTTTGCAGACTTCTAGAATGGTTTGTTGTTTTAAGGTATCAGGGGTATTTTACATTCTTTTTCCTACACCATTCTGGTCGGGTGAATTAGGCATGGTGTAGTGGGAAACAATCCCATGCTCTTGAAGAAATTTTGTGAATGGCCCAGGTGCTTGTCCATCTTCTGTGTATCTACCATAATATTCTCCACCTCTATCTAATATCACGATCTTAATTTGCTTCCTGCATTGTTTCTCTACTTCAGACTTAAATATATTAAAGGCATCTAATGCTTCGTCCTTTTTATGAAGCACGTAGAGATACATATATCGTGAGTAATCATCTATAAAAGAGATGAAGTATCTCTGACCATGTGAGTCCATCTCTGGACTACATATATCAGTATGTATGATCTCTAATATGTCCCAACTCCTATTGGCACCTTTCTTTGACTTGTTGGTCTGCTTTCCTTTTATGCAATCCACACAAGTCTCAAAATCAGTGAAATCTAGAGTATTAAGTACTCCTTCATTTACCAATCTTTTAATTCTTTCTATGGAGATATGACCTAACCTCCGGTGCCATAATTTAGAGGAATCTTCATTAATAACACATCTTTTAGTGCCAGTGTGAACATGCATTGAATCATAAGTGACATTGTTTTGTAAATTAATGCAGTAAAGATCATCAGACAAAATACCATTCCCAACATAATCAGATTTATAAAATAAACTGACAGATGTTTCTGAAAAGTTAAAGGAATATCCAAAATGTACAAGTCTTGAAACTGAAATCAAGTTTCTAGAAAAACTTGGAACATAAAAGATCTTTTCTAATTCTAAAACAAAGCCACTACTTAAATTTAAATAACATGTTCCTATAGCTTCCACATGCGAGCCCAACTTGTTTCCTGATAAGATGCATTGCTCACTTCCCATTGGCTTCCTTAGGTTTTGCAAACCCTGCAAGGAATTCAAAATGTGAATTGTTGATCCAGAATCAATCGACCAAGTGTTAATATTGACATTGACCATATTAGATTCATAACAAACAAACGAGATTGCATTACCTTTGTCCTCAAGCCATTTCTGAAATTTTTTGCATTCCTTCTTCATGTGTCCCTTCTTTTTACAGAAGAAACACTTGGAAACCTTCTTAATATCAGTTTGGGGAGGTACTTTACCTTTCCCTTTCTTATTGGCTTGAGATTTTCCCTTCACGTGCGTTGCCAGCATTGCACTTTCTCCCAGTTCCATCACCAGTCTTTCTTCCTCTTGAACACACATGGTCATGAGTTCATTTATGGACCATTTATCCTTATGTGTGTTGTATGAGATTTTGAAAGGTCCATATTGGTGCGGAAGCGTGTTCAGGATGTAGTGCACCACGAAAGACTCTGATATTTCAACCTCGATTTTCTTCAATTGAGCCATGGCATCCCTCATTTGCATGATGTGCTCGCGCACACCTTTCACACTGGTGAGCCTTAGGGATGAGAACTTCTTGATTAGGGTGCTTGCTAGTGCCTTGTCTGAAGTGACGAATTGATCATCAATGGCCTTTAACAAATCTCGGACCCTTTCATGCTGATCAACTGAACCACGAATACCAACTGAAATTTTAGTCTTAATAAACATCATGCTTAAACAATTAGATCGCTCCCATCGCTCATAAAGCATGATGTCCGTTGCAGTGCTCGTATTGGTGAGTGCTGGTGGTTCATCTTTCCTAATAGCATAATCTATGTCCATCCATCCCAAATGAAGGAGAATTCTCTCCTTCGAGACCTTATAGTTATCTCCCTTAAGTTCATGGATATCACAACGAATTTTAGAGAAATTTGCAGGTTGTACAACTGCATAAAATAAAGATCACATGCTTACGTTAAAATTGAGACCAAATAAAATTTCATGTTTTACCAATGTAAATTCATGCTTTAAGATTGAATCTAATGACATAAAAATTGCATGTGAGCTAAATTTTTAATTCAAGCAGATTCAAATATTCTTTATGATAAAACTATTAATTCATAATTCCTGTGGGTAAGTTATGAATAATTCAATATTTTATCCTAATTAATTACATAAATATAATAAAAATTCCCGTGGGATAAAATTTATTATATTTAGTATAATTAATTACAATGAATGTCTAAACTTTCTTTATGTGATCCTAAACAAAAATATAATATTAATTAATTAGAGATGCTGTGGCTATTCTCTAATTAAATATCATATAGATCACTAGACATTATTATTGTTCACTCTAACAAAACAAGCTTCAAATGAACAAATCTGAATGAGGACAAGCAAAGAAATCTCAACTCCACTGTGAGTTCCAGAATTTAAAAAGGCTCAACAATGTACAATGTAGCTTCAACAATAGATATGGTAGAGTTGGACAAATACAGACCTCAAAGCGTTAACCAAACAGTCCAGAAATAATAATGGAAACTTCAAACCCTTTACTTAATTTTGTATCTTTAAGCGACATGCAAGAATGCATGTGAATCATACATAAGAGAAAGAATTATTCTTTTATAATATATATATATATATATATACACTAATTTTTACTTACTCATTTGCAAATAAACTTGCAAGAATACATGTAAATCATACACAAAAGAAAGAATTAATATTTTATAATATATATATATATATATATATATATATATAATGATTTTTAATCACTTATTGCAAATAAACCTTCACGATATATTTCATGTAAGTTTATAATTCCGGATCTTTAAAACGCATGCAAGAACTCATGTGAATCATACATAAAAGAAAAATGTAGGTAGATCATATGAATCACGGCCAAAGATTGTTTACAGAGTTAAAGATCCACATTTCTTCAAGATTTATAGCTAAATCCAAAAACAAGTAAAAACCAGCCGTAAAATCGACCCCTACTCAATTAATTTCTGGACTTACTTTGACAAAAATGTCAGTGGTAACAACCATCAGAAACCAAGATTCTAACAGACAACAAGAAAGAAGATTTCTAGTAGAATAAATAAGGGGGAGAGAGACAACCAACACACTCACGTTCGTGCTCAACCCAGTCAACATTCTCATTTGCTAGCTTTACTAGATCACGCCCATCCCATTCAGGACGCAGATGTCCAGCCTCCGGTTCATGCTTGGCTTGCCCAAAAAAAAAATTCCTAGCTCGCACAACAAGAAAACGCCCAGCTCGCCCAACAAGAAATCACCCAACATGATAACAGAAACGAAATCCCGCCATCATAATCCAAGCGCCAATACTCACAAGGAGTACTCTATAACCATATGCCTTCAAATATTCCAATCCTAGCAGCTGTAAACAATCACGACCTAGCCTCAACAGGCTCACAACACACTATAGCAGGTCACATGGCTACCTCAAAATCTCACGACAGTCTAGCAGGAGGTCACGATTGTCTAATAGGAGGTTACAACACCCAAACAAACAATGTGAAACATACAGAAAAAACCCTACAGTGGCAACTACATACAGAACACCAAGGCAGAGATAAATAGCTCTGATACCAACTGTTAGCTAAATTTTTGATTCTGAACAAATGCAGAATAAAACTCTGAAACAGAATTGAAATAGAAATGTTGAATAGATCATACCTCCAGCCATTGATGCTACTTGTCTTGCTGTAGAAGTTTTCCCTGTTCCACTCCTTTTAGCTTCTTGTATAGTACTTCCAAGCTCTGCTTTCTCTTTCTTGATGGTGTAAAACTGAAGGGGATTGAGATAGTAAGCTTGGGGACCAACAGGGGTTTTAAATAGCCAAGCTCCCATCAAGCTTCTATTGGCTATGTGTCGTATGTTCCACAAATCTAGGTGATGGACCACTCCAAGAGCTCCCAACAAGAAAACGGTTGCCAAGCTAAATGAACCATCGGCAATTTTGGAGTTGAAGCGGCAGTAGTGTGAGGAGCCGCTGAATGCGGGAGCTTACATTCCACATTGATGGATTTCAAATTTTTAGTAGAATATCTCAGGGTTTTGGCATTTATCCGTATACAACTTCTTTGTATTTCTCACATTGAATGTGTGAGCTGATAGAGATAACCGACTGTGGACCTCGCCTGGGTGTGTGGTATCCCTATACAGTAATGGATATACACTGTTAAATTCTTCTCTACACCAAAACGAAACACAACACTAAAAAAATGTGTTCCTAACTAAATTAAATTAGATGAAGATTTTGAACATAAGAACATTTTCCAACAGAAATAAATTAATTGTATTTAGTAATGGATATACATGGTTAAATTATTCTTTGAAACAAAACAAAATAATTTTTTTTACAACAATATATCATTGTTAATTATGTTGATAAGTATTTTTAGGTATTATTTTAGATTTTGGACTTGCCAACAATATTAATTCGAGTGTAACAAGTGTTTAGAAAGTAAATGCATATTGATTAAGATTTAAATAAGGTTTAGTTAAAGGATGGTTAAAGAAACCAGTAATAATTTGCTTTTGTTTTTTTGTTTATTAAATAGTATTTGTTTTGTGTTTATATTAACTCTAATAATCTGGTATGAATAATGAATATACAATTATATATTTTAGCATTTGTTTAATAACAATGTCATCTTCACAAAACTAAGTGGTTAGATATGACTATATGCATCCTTTACTTGTGGTTGTGCTAGTTATATTGTGAAACACTATTTTAAACAATAGCTTCCACACTTTATGTTATGGTACTTTAAAACTTATTGAGTGACAACTTTTATTTTCAATGATGACAAAGTGTATTGTAATGGCCATTTTCAATTAGAAATAAACAATTATTGAAAATTAGAAAGGAATAAATTTTAGCTAACACATCTAGCCACTAATTTTTATGGAGATGATTGGTTGTTAAATAAAGACTAAACATTAAACTCATTACCAAATTAACATTAAATTGATTTTAATATAAACATACAACAAATACTATTTAATAATAATAATAATAAACCATTATTGGTACATCTTTATTTAACTAAAACTTATTTAAATCTTAATCAAGATACATTTAATCATAACAATACACCACTACCATGAAATGAATCTTTTGATTATAAGCTTATCTAGGATTAATCTTATTCATCTGCTCTTAAAAAAAGTCTATAATATAAAATAATATCTGAAAACCTATCAACTTAACAACACTCATTTTCATCCGATTATACTTTTCATTGAAAGGCCAGCTGCTTGAAATATGACTGCATAAATGGGGTTATTTTCACGATAATGGCCGGCAATGAAGAGATTATGAATTTTGTTTGTTTGCTTATTATGTTGTAAAGGAAGAGATTATGATCAGTTTTGTTTGTTTTCTTTAATTATGGTGTAAAGGATTCCGAATGTCGCTGGAATGTGTTAGAGAATCATACGTTTACATACAAATCTTAAAAGCGTTGGGAGAATCATGGAGCAATGGAATTTTGTAGGTGTCAAAAGACAAATATTAAGTGTATGGACTCTCTTCAGAATGATGGAGCAAGTGAATACAGTAAGAGGCTAAACGGAATACGGAATATTTGCCAGACATGAAATGTTGAGAATTACTCGACAAAAATCAAATTCATCTTTTTCGAACTTTTTAGATATTTAGGGTTGGACATTGCATGCGGGATTGAATGCAGTAAGAGGCTAAAGTGAGGGTTTGCCAAACATAATTTTTTGAAAAATTAGTGAACTCTTGTTCTAATTCTTTGTTTTATAATTGGAGTATATATAGGATAAAGATTTGAGTTGTAAATTTTAATGTTGTTGTATTGTAGGGTTGATATTTTAGATATTTAGTTAATTTAGTGAAAAACAATATGATGAATATTTTTTGTATTTAAAATATTTTGCTATTTTTTTTGTATCTTTTTTGCAGATTTTTGGCGATTTCAAATTGGTGATTGATTGCCTTAAATTGGGCAAGTCTTTTTGGGACATTTTTCTTCTCTAGGATATTCATAGGGTCAAATTCATTTCCAAGGGCTTTCATTCCAGCATATCTATAGGGAAAGTAACTCTGTGGTTGATTTGTTTTCTAATCAAGGTTTTCTTATGTGGGCTGGTTTTATTGACAAATGAGAGCTGTCTAATGGCTCTATGAAGCTCCTGGGTCAATGTTGTTTCTAGATCTTCTTTTGATACTATGAGATGTAGCAGATATATCTTAATGCTTATTGTAATGATTTTGGGCATCTTTTTGTTTACTATATAAGTAATTTGGGCTGGTTCAAGGTAACAGACTTTTATCTAGAATTGTATGACCTAGAGGTAGTTTGAACAATATGGTTCTATTCAAATAAAGCTCTGATATTTTTCTATGAAAAAAAAAAAGATTATTATTTTGTATGTTTGAGTTATGGTATTCTTCTAAAATAATGATAAGAATAATAATTTATTTATTAAATAATTAAAGGGAAGGGATACATTTTTTTGTTTTGAATTTATATTTTTTACTAAATGTTAGATAATATATATTGGCTAGTGAAGGTGGATAGCACAGCTACAAGCAGGATGGAATTTGACAGGTCATGGGTCAATTTACCCGTCAAATACAGCTAAGATTTTATGAAAACCGTCAAAATCTGGCTTAGATTAAAAAAAAAGTTTCAGATTTTGATTATTACTGGCAATTTTGATGGGCCTCGGCCATTTGAAATTCCTACCCTGGCTACAAGTAAAGTGGTTGGTGAACTCCCATAGACAAAGCTAGACATTTAATTTTGTGGAGATGGTTGGTTGTTAAACAAAAACTAAACATTAAACTAATTACAAAATAAACATTAAATTGTTTAATATAAACCTAAAACAAATACTATTTAATAATAATAATAATAAACCATTATTATTACCTTTTTCTTTAACGACCACTTAAATAAAGCTTATTTAAATTTTAATCAAGATACATTTAAACATAACAATATATTACAACCCTGAAATGAATTTTAGTTATACACACCCTTACATTATATAATTTTATTGATCCCCACAATAAAACCTAAAATATAAGATAATAAAAAAGAAAAGGTTTATATACTATTACATATCCATGTCTACAAAAATACCATGTTGGATATCTCATTTGCTAGGACATGAACCATTTTCCCTCCTCCTTAACGACACTCATTTTCATCAGATTGGAGTTTCCTTTGAAAGGCCCAGCTGCTTGAAAAGATTATCAATTTTGTTTGTTTGCTTATTATGTTGTAAACGACGGGATTATAAGTTTTGTTTGTTTTCTTATTATGGTGTAAGGATTCCGAATGTCGCTGGAATGTGTTACAGAATCATGCATTTCCATATAAATGTGAAAGTGTTCGGAGAATTATGGAGCAAGGGAGTGCAGTAAGGCACAATTTTGTAGGGTTCAATGACAAATATTAAGTGTCTAGACTCTCTGGAGAATGATGGAGCAAGTGAATACAGTCGGAGGCTAAACGGAATATTGCCAAACATGAAGTGTTGAGAATTAATCGACAAAAAAAAAAAAAAAGTCTAATCTCATATTTTTCAAATTTTTCTCAATTCTAATTGTAAGAAATATCATGGCTTCATCCTTAGATTTTTATATATTTAGGATTGACCATGAGGGATTGAATGCAGTAAGAGGCTAAGGTAAAGGTTTGCCAAACATAAATTTTTGAAGAATTATTGAATAGTTTTTCTAACTCTTTGTTTTATAATTTCAGTATATTTAGGATAAAGATTTGAGTTGTAAATTTTAATGTTGTTGTACTGTAGAGTAGATATGTTTGAATATTTAGTTAATTTATAATTAATTTTTATTAATAAATTAAATAATAAAAAAATATGATATATATAAATATATAAAAAATGTTAGTTGCTTATTTTTTAAAGAAAAGATGTGATTATCATATTCATTGTAAAAAAATTTCATTACAAGAGGCTAAAACTCATTCTATAATTAGGCTAACAAACATTAAAAATAAAAAACCTAAAATGTAAAACCCTAACCCTAACATGGTTACTTTTAAGTTCTAAACTAGTCCCACAATTGTTACATTAAAAAGCAAAAACCCTAACCCTAACATGATTAGGGTTAAGCTCTTTAAATTGGTCCCCACAATTGTTACAAAGGAAAATATGGTGTCTTGCAAAAATAACAATGTTTTTTTAATGTTCCATTTTGACTCCAAAAAAACATTATGAGACTAAATGGGCCCAATCTAATTTGCATGAAATTATCCATAAAAACATATGTGATGGCCTCAAAAAAATGTATAGGAAATTTATAGCTCAAAAATCATCAATATCATGATGGTTTTTTACATGACACTAATGGTTTTTTACATGACACTATATCAATTCTTCTAGTTTGATTAGAAATACTTTGTTGCATTGAGTTTTATGGGGGGGTTTTTACTAGATATGGTTCTTGGTAACCCACATGTCTTAGTGAAGATACAACTCTACTTTGACAACTCTTGTAAAGTTATATTTCATGTCGGTAAGCCACTTTCCCTCTTGAAGTCACTTTCTCAATGCCTTTCGACTTTAGTGGGAGAAGATAGACACCTTGTTAAAAAGATCCACAAATTTCCATTCACACATAGATTTGAAGATAGAGTTAGTGAAGAGGACATTGATTCAACTTTCAAGGGGTTACAATCAAAATCATCCAAGGACTTAGAATGGAGATCTATTTATATTCAACACTAGTTTATAATAGACCATTCCAAGCTTCTACTAGCGAGTTCCCTTTTCAAAATTACTTTAGGTATTTACCACGTGAGAAACATTGAAAGATGAAAAGTCCACTGATACTATCATGAAGATCTATTCACAAGTACATGAGGCATTCAAGAAGTCATATGAAAATTACAAGGCTTGACATGATTGTTACATAATTGAAAAGACATTTAAGGTGAGAGAGAGAATGGTTGCAACAAAGGATATAGGGTCCTCCTAAGAAGAAAAAGACTATGGTATGGTTGTTTTGAAGTTTTAAAGAAGATAGGTGATAATGCTTATAATATCTTTACTTATTAATGAATTTTGAAAAAAAAATAACTCTCTTTCCAAATTACACCCAAAAAGTAAAAAGTCAAACAAAGTTAGGAAAATGCATGAATTCTACCAAGTAAGACCAAATAAAAATTTATCAATACAAAGTATATAGATAATTTATTATAATAAACATATCATCTAGGGGCAGCTATTAAAGGAAAAGCAAAGTTGTTAGTTGCTCAGCTGAAGACTGGTTCACATCACCCTAGATGTGAGACGAGTTGGTGGACGGTACCTTAGGAAGTGTGAGAAGAGAGAAATTGCATATTCTACAATTAGGGTGTGTTGGAGAGAGGGTGACACTTTGCTATGGAATGTGGAGGCTACGAGGATATCCGCATTCAATATGAAGACAACTTAAAGGCCAACAACAGGCACCATCTTTTTGAAGAAGATAAAGTTCAACTAGATTGCAAGTCCTCTAGTCAAGATTTACAGCAGAAGATCCAACATGGAAAAGAGTATGGAGAGGAGTTGGGGCTCTCAACCTCGTGAACGTTATTAAAATCATTCATTCATTCATTCTACCAAATATAAAAAATGTAGTTGGAAAAAACTCTCTATCACCAATGACACTAAAGTCAATTATCAAGATAACTTTTACATTTTGTGAGTCTTTACTTAACCTAAAATCAATTATCAAAAACAATATTATTTATAAATTAAAGAAAATAAAACTTGAAATGTCAACTATAATTACATAAATTAAACAATTTCAACAATGTAAACCTACAATTTTAATTGCAAATTTTTAAAAAAAAATCACCAACCAAACAAAGAAAAAATTAAAATATAGCTTACTCCATATAAATATATTCACAGGTATATATGGACATATATTGTTGACATCGCAATCTACACACATATATGGTTGACATAGCAATCTACATCACTCTAATTTAGACTTTTACAGAAAATAAATTTGTTTATAAACGCATATATTAATCACCACCTCAGTACTTGTAGGTTATGAAAAGACGTGCCATGCCCCGCCTAGTTGGCAAAACCTAAAAGTTAAGTTACCAACGTGTATATATATATATATATATATATATATATATA